>CAKNYM010048808.1:0-149857 GCA_932195095.1 Andricus curvator
GTGCGGTTTAAACGCCCATTGGGCGTTTTCGGGTTCGGAGCCTAACACAAATACACATATGGTATTCTCCCAACTGTGCAATAGACTTTGAACAGTACTTGCAGTTCATTATTAATTAATATTAAGCGATTTTTGTTACGTTTTTGCGTACATAATAAACTTTCTTACTAATTATATATAATATTGAACTGATTAATTTTACTCCTGGTGAATTTAAAGTAGTTCACACCTATATGAGCAGATATCTTATTCTTTTCAGAAAAATCGTTCTGGAATATTGATCAAATGTAAGAAAGTGGTGCATATAGCACATTACAAAATGTTAATACAATAATAATTAATGCTTTTCATATGAATACTTATAACATGCAACATTTTTATTCAAATTTACGAATATTATGTTTAATTACTAATAAAATAATTAAATTTGAATATTCTTTTTAATATTGAGAGCCGATTAAAGCACTTTCGAACAAACAATTCCTTAGTGTCTGCATGTAAAACATCCATACAAGTTTTGAATAGAGACTAGCGATACAAGTTGACGTTCAAAATCTCATTGTTGTGCTCACAATCCTATAATGATTGCCGATAACACCCAAAAACCACCCCTAGCATTTTTAATGAAACAGTTCCAAAGTGTATCTATTCGAAACAGCGACAAAATACTGGTTTTGAAAATACTCAAATAAGTCACCTTCACAAAACTAGAGATTATGTTCCCAATCATATAATGATATTTGAAAATCCCCAGGATCCACTCCTAGTACTTTTAACAAAAGAATTTCAAAATTGCTCTATGCAAAACACAATAAAATTTAAAAATTGAATATAGTCACACAAGTCACCCTTCGAAAAATATATGTTCCAATCCCCTAATAATATTTAACATCCCCAAAAATCTACGCCTTGCACTTTTGAAGAAACAATTGCAAAATGTCACGAAAGAATTCTTCATAAAACTCAAAGTTGTGATCAGAATCCCATAAAAATATACCAAAGCTCCCAACATCTAACCCTAGCTATTATAAAGAAACAATTTCAAAACGGCTACATCTGAAAGAGTCATTAAATTTAAAATTTTTTAAATATTACACAAAACACCTTTGTAAAACTTCAGGTTATGTTTCAATCACATAGTAATATTCAGAAACCTCCAAAATCCAACCCTTGGATTTTTAACCAAACAATTCCAAAATGTGTGTATGTGAAGCAGCTATTAAATTTTAAAATTAAAAATCGTTACTAAGGTCATCTTTTAAAAACTCAAGGTTGCGTTTCAATTCCATAATAATATTCAACATTTCCAAAGATCCACCCTAGCACTTTTAAGGAAACATGTCCAAAGTATCTTCATGTAAAGCAGCAATCAAATTTAGAAGATTTAAATGATCAAACCAGCAAACATCGCAAGGTTCTATTATATTATATTGACATCCTCATAATGAAAATTAGCAGCCCCAAGAAACCAACCCTAATAAATTTAACAAACCCCATTTCCGCTGCCTTGAACATAAAATTTAAAAAAAAATGTAATTAAAAATAATCACACTAGTCGCTTTTTCAATAGTCTAGTAGACATCCTCATCCTCACAGTAATAATAAACATAAAAAAATACCCCCAGCACAGTGAAGGAACCCTATCTCAGCTACACTTAATTGAAAACGCAAAAAGTTATAATCAGGGACTAAAAGAAACTACGCACTTAATATAATTATCAGTTGGAAAATAATTTCAAGAACATTAGCAGACTTCCTAATACAATATCTAAAGGTCAAACGTCGACATGTGTAATTTGGTGATTGTGAATTCTCTTTTGTTAAACAGATGTGTTTTCATTGTCTTTTTTTCTATAATTAAAAAAGTGTGCATCCTATGAAAAAAAAACAATTTTGTTGATCAGCATTTTATTGCACTGGAGTCGTTTTTCCAAAAACTTAATTTGTTTATTTTCAAGATTATTTTTTGCGATTTAAACAAATTCATAAAACTTCGAATCCTATCGAAAATTATTCATATTTGTACCTCTTTTTGGGCGAACAAATTTTGTGCATTTATTTTTCTCGTAGCTTGTGTCGTTTGTCCAAAAATTCATGTTTTTTATTTTTAATATTAATTTTTACGAATAAAACAAAAAATACGCATCCTATGAAAAAATAATTCACAACAACTTTGTAGATCTTTTTTGGATAGATAATTTTCGCACAATCAGCTGTTTTCGTATCCTGCATAGTTTGACCACAAAATGGTCACTGGTATAAATTGTTCGTATTTTTGATTACTACGAACAGCGAGTACCAAAGGCCAATCTAATAGAATAATCCTTTCAAAAGTCATCGTACTCACATACATACATACCGAAATACATACTGAGGCAGACGGACACATTCGTAAAACCTATTTTTTGGGTTAAGAAGATCTCAAAACGTGGACATTTGGAAAAAACTAGTGGGGGGGGGGGCGTCAAATTTTACACAAATCCAATACCATCTCTGATAAGAATGTAAAAATGGATACATCGGAAATCTATGGCTAGATTCTATAGTGGCAAATACTCAGCGTGAAGGGAATAAAAACAATAGTTAGTTTGGTAACTATAGACTAGCAAGAGTTCTGAAGAGTTACGTAATAATTTAACCTTTTGTTGGTATATAGTTTGTTTATATTTTTGTCTTTAAACATTAAAACCAAGGAAAAATGTTGTTAGAATTGAAATTGCTAAATAATTTGATTATCGAAATGGTTGAATAAACACCTGTATCATAGTAAGGAATCTGCTAACGTCCTTGAAATTGTTTTCCGAATGATAGTTTTATTTATAATAATTGCACATTGTTTGATTGGTCAAGAAAATTGTGGAATGTACAACCAAAGAGATGAATGAAGAAACTGCGCGGCCGAAATAAAATCTTCCTGATTTTCAAATAACGAGATATTTTGAATAATTATTTCAATAGAAAATTTATGTATTTACATATGCCTTCATAAACAACTTTCACGCGCTATTTGCTCTGCTGATCTTTGAACATCATGAATAATATTTCCTAAAAAAGAGCTTTTCGTGCAAAGCTGTTTAGCGTTAACAATTCATAAGTGGTTATACAATCCGGACCCTCATGATAAAACCTCATTTACAGCTCATGGTATACCAACCAACGATTGTGTACTTTCAAAAAATATATAATCCACTATTTCTTTGTGCAGAATTGAGTTCACAGTCCAAGCTTTTACCTGATGATGCGGTTGATCCTAGTTTTCCTCGTCAGGTACCTTTTGCTTCTTCTCCAGAGAGACATTCTCCTAGAAGGTCTCTTCCTCCTGAGGGTCCCCATTTCTCTGCCGAGACTGCTTCTTCTGCTGAACCTCCTCTTCGTTCCAGGTCCAGGTCTCCTGGTGCCAGATCCAGGGCTCCTTGTGCCACGTCCAGGTCTCCTGGTGTCAGGCAACCTTCTTCCCGCATTCTTGGATTTAAACTTGAAGATCTTAGATTTGTTCGACTTGTTCCCCAGAATAATCCGAACCGGATATTCGAACTTCGAAGATATGTTTTTCCTCTCGATAAACCAATTCGATTGAGAAACCAAAATTGTCGCCTTTTCCCCATGCCAACCGAAGCGCAAATTGTATTGTCAACGTCCAATGGTGACGTGTTTGCAATGCTGTATAAAAAACGAAGCAGGCACACGGTTTTTCGTGGAATATATATACCTGTTGATTCTGGGTCAAAACGAGTGAAAATAAACATAGAGAGCGGAGCGGTTAAAGAATTGACCACCGAAGAAATCGCGGAATGTCCCGTACACAGCAGAATCACAATCGGAAATTGGTTTCATGTGTATCGTGTGTGAACCACAACTTTTTATCGTTTAATATTTATTTTTTCGAACCTAAAATTGCTTGAAATGATATAATTTGGAAAATGCGCAAGTTCATTGATTCATTCTTCAATTAAGGGTAGTGAACATGATAGCGTAGCACATATGTATATTGTTTAGCCATAAATTTTGGAATTTCTCAAGTTATAAAAATGTTTAAATTAAGCTCCTTCGGTTTTAACGAATACATTTTCGTCAATTGTCTCGCGCACTGCGTTCGAATTTAGTGCGTAAAAATGCCACATTTTCTATATTATAGTAAACTTTATTATATTAAATGTATGTTTTAATCATTTCTGTACCTCTGGTCGGGTCTTCTTATTCATATATAGCAAAATAAAGTAAAAATGTTATTCTTCATCATTTTTTTATTCCAGTTACCTTTATAACCTTTTCATATATCAACGTTGCGTGAATAATATGACCTGCAATGTCTGTTTTTGCTCTGTTTATCTATTGAAAAAAGATTTTCAGGAAAATCTGAAATGACTTCAAAGGCGAGCCTCAACCATCTCTAACCTAAAAAAGATATTACAAAAAGTTTCTTTGCGGAATATTATTCTTACATAGTATGCTCATATTTTGCGCAAAAACAATAATCGTGGAAGCGCTTTTTTCAAAATTAAAATCTTTCTTGATATACAAAAAATAAATTTGTTATTAAAAAGCGTTTTCACCCAGGGATGGTTAAGAACTAAATATAGAGTCAAAACAGTTCTACACAATTTTTTGTAAAATCATGAGTGTTGAATCCGCAAAGGGTTATATATTCCTTTTGTGCAAAGGGTTATTAAAAAATTATATAGCTTGACTTGCTTTTGCAGAATTTTCTCTTCGGAAATTTTTGATATGTAATTAAAAGAATCATGGGAACGCTTTTTTCAAAAAACTATTTTCATTCTCATTTTTTCAATTTCTGTATTTTAAATATAATCAACTTTTTTTGCTTGAAACGTAAGTAAAAAATTGTTATGAAACTTTGTTCCAAAATGAGAACTATATAATCTACAGAGGTTTTTGCATATATAAAAAAAACACATTCATCACAGCAAAAGTTTTTGAAACATTTTCATAATCACCGGTTCATATCAGGCTGTAAAACAGTATCCAATAAATATCATCAAACTTCAAGGGTCTTTCGGTTAAAGTTGGTTAAGGCTCACCGTGACTTAGGTTTTATGTGAACAAAATTTTAAGTTTGGGAGATAGCAGAATATGTCGGAATTTTTGACACAAGAACTACCTTAAGATACTTAGAACAATTTGTAATGATTTTTTATTCCCAAAAATTAATTTTACAATATTTTAAATAATTTCAAAAGATTTCTATTTTAGTTCGCTGAAAATTCTTACTTAAAATATCAAACTATTAGTTAAATATTCATCTTTTGGGTTGAAAATGTTACCATGAAAGATATAAATGTTTGAATTCATCTATTCGGTTGAAAACTCAACTGCTACTACTATTAGTCGTTGTATTCATTCTCATTCTGGCTTTTTAATTGAAGGGGTTTTACGCATCAATGAATAAAAAATTTTTGTGGAAGCTAGAAATTTACCGTTCAGCGTTTGGCTAAGTGAAGATGCGACGCGAATTTCTGATAGAATCAAGTACGATCCACATACCAACCAATTGGTGGGATTTGTTTTACCCTATAAGGAACATGGCATGCCGATCACATATTCCTTTTTAGCTACTTCGGCAAAGGTAATCGATAATCTTAAAAAAAAAAAAACAAAGAACAATTTCATCGTTTTTATACACAATTATGGCTCAATCTTGACAAAACAATGCTCCCTGTTTATGCATTTATCTGCATGGAACTGATAACAAATTCACCGCTGAAGACGTGACAAGACGTTGGAATTATTATTATTATTTAATGTTGACAAGTTACGGTAGAACAGCATTTGGAATGTCTTCAGACGGTGAGCCGAGATTAATAAAAGCTATGCGAATGAAGTCTAAGAATGGAATTAAAAAATCAAACCTTAATATTATTAGCGCGGATTTTAAATATCCGGAATTTCATGCAACAGTTTTTCCGGAGATTATTCACACTCAAGATACAGTTCACACTGGTAATAAATTGTTTTCGCGATTCAAAAAACCTTCAATAATAATGCCTGTGGGCAAATTTGTTATCTCATCAGGGCATTTACAAGTTTTTTTGGACTCAGTTTCGAAAGACAAAGATCTGCTATGTCAAACAGATTTGTCATCCAAAGATAAAATGAATTTTCGTCCGACGGTTAAAGTTTGCAACTCTCGAATTTGGAAATTGTTGGAAAAACATGTACCTGGCAGCAAAGGAACGAAATAATACCTGCAAAATATTTACTATGTCTTTATCTCCTATTTATCTACATCTCTAACTATCAGAAATAGGATATATTTCATTCGGTATAGCGTTTTTTCTTCATTTTTGGCGAGCTCGGCTTAAAAAATCTCTGAATATTCAGTGACAAACAGCTTCATAACCACTAATGCATACATGTGTATAGAGTTGAATGCTCATGGTTAACTTAATGCAGTTTTTTAGTGCATTAAAGCAGGGTCGTCAGAACTGTTTCTACCTTGGCAATTCGGAAGTCGGCAGTGTGGGAGTTTTTATCGCAATATACGCTCAACAACAACAACATTCAATACAGTAGAAAATTGTAGTGTACCCAAAGCTATCCATAGAATCCATCGAATCCAATCTCAGAATGATTTCAAAGCTGAGAAACAAAATATTTTTTTCCTACGAACAAGGCATCTCAATTGTTCGTATGAAATCCTTGACACAGATTTTACGGGTCAAATAAAGAAATTCTTTGTCTTGCTAAGACCAATCGTTTTTCCATGATGAAAGAATTGGGAGTCGACATCAGCCTCCAAAAAGCAAGCGATATCCAAGTTCAAAATATAGGTCATGTGAATCTGTACGACGTTAATAATGAAAAAGGTTTAGACTACGTTGACAATGATATTTCAGAAAATGGTAATGAGCAAGTCATAGTCGATGAAGAATGTGATTGTGATATTTTACAGGATTTAACAAACCTTTCACTTGTAACTGGTTTGTAAGAATTTCCGGAAAATGGATACGATTTAACAATTGAACTCTATCCAAACAACCCACTTACAGTTGTCAAAGATTCCAATGGTGAAGAGCATGTTGTAAAAAAAAATTTCATTGGTTAGCTGCTCCATAAGAACATAGACAAAATCAGCAGCGGTCACTTGCAAAGAGTACGAGATTCCGAATACCAAAAATATTCCCGATCCACTAATATTCGGAAAAACAGCACCCCAACAAAACGTGACGAGATAAACGTTGGTTATTGGTGCTTATTCGAAACCCTAGATGGTGATAAGTGCATGGTAGGTATAGTTTTGAGCTTCGCCCACTATAACAGTAAAACTTGGAAATCCATTGAATATACAGAAAATTTTGCAAATGTGAGTAGCAATAAAATACCTGTATTATGCCACTGGTATAATGTCGATGATCACGTCAACCTGGTTCTTGCCGAATTAGCTATTCGCGGTTGCATTGATACAGAAAAGTACAAATTATCATTGCCATCCTCATCGCCTGCTGAATTAGGTTTGAAATTAGGGTTTATTGTGCCTTAACAGTATTTTGTATCACGCGGAATGTGTGATGATTATAAATACCGCGAGTAAAATAAGTAAGTGTCTCTTTAAGATGTATGCACCGTTAGATTGATTAAGAAATAGGTGAGAAACTCGTAGTATTGAACAACGCAGGTGGTAATTGTCAGTAGTTTCACATTTCTCAATAAGTATAAATGGTGCAGAGGAATATTTTGAGGTCGAAGCACACCTTCAATTCTTACGTTCAAATTATTGAAATATTGTTTACTTTAACGAGTAAATTTATAAGAATCGTTAAGATCTCATATTGTTTTATATGCAGAAACATTTTTTGGGAAAATTTGTTATTAGATTCAGGAACGGCTGGACGACAATAAAATTAGTGTCTTCTTCCAAAAAAATATGAGAATTGTTCAGAATTGTCATCACAATTATAGACATTTTCCCCAAAATGAGGTAAAAATCATCATGTATTTTGGAAAGAAGACACACATTACAACATTTTTCCCCGCTTTCGAATCTTCGGATTATTTTCCATTAACAATTTTTTAGGAGTATCATTAAGTCTTTCTGTAAAAGAAAGTTTAACGAAGAAAAAAATTACGTTGCTGAATAGTATTTTATATTTTTCTATAGATGCTTTAAGAGTATGTTCGTTGTCAATCTGATTTATTTTGTCATCTTTCTTGATTAGGGAGTCGGACTACATCTGGAAATCTTTTCTCAATAAATCTTTCGATCCATTGTACAATAAAAATATACATACTACAGTAAACAATATAAGTTATTTGGTATCAGTAATGTAGTATAAACCATCATCTCTCAAAAGATCTTTCTTGAATCTTGAAAATGACACGGTAACAGAATTGGAGTAAGCGCGAGTCTAGAGAAGACATAGAATAGATATAGAGTCAATGCGAGTTAGCCCGAGTCAGAGCGTGTCGCATGATTTTCAGGAGTTACTCGGAGTGAATACTCCAAAGCGCAAGTCACCGCGAGTCTTTCATTCGCGGATGTAGTTTCTATCCAAATATAAGTTCAATCGCATGACAGTTGGGTGTAGAGCAAAACGATATCTCCCCGTTAATTTATTCCACGATAATATATCACAGCAATGTTTGAACTATTTAAACAAAAAGGCAAAGCAGTTCGTTGAAGTGATCCTTTACTCTAATTACTCTAATCACGCAAACATTACCGAAAATGCAATTGGATTTACTGCGCCCGCGCTGTCCTCATAATTGATCCTCGACAAAGGATCACAGTTTTTGAAAAGAAAAATGACAAACAAGGAAAACTGGAGAAGTGAAATTGACCAGTATACTAATTCAGACTAAGTGAATGCAGAAACTGATATACTTAAGTGGTGAAAAACATATCAACAAACATACACGAATTTATCACGTATAGCGCAGGACTTGTGCAGTATTCAAGCAAAATCTGTATCCCTAGAACGCTTGGCCAACGAAAAAGAACTTTTCCATATATAAATGTGTGTAATGACCTATTTAATATTTATTTAGCCAAATCGATCAGACACTAAGGAAACTGGTAATCAACTTATTACTAACTATAATGTAATATTACTGTGTGATAATTCTACATTCATAAATATAAAGCATTATGAATTTCAATGGTATGAATTATTTTAGTTGTTTTAATTATTTATTATAGTTATTTGCATATATCAAAAACTTTTATGTAAAATGAATCAATCAAAATGAAAATGTAACACAAAAATAATATGAAAGTATTCTAAATTGAATAGTTAAACGATAATTTCTATATTGAGGTTTGTTAGGGTAAGAGCACCAATTCTTGGCACCCCCCGCCCCGATCGTTGGCTGAGGTGCCAAGAACTGGTGCTCTTATTCAATATTTTCAAGTGTAAAATTTTTGAAACGAGCTTCTGGGAATGATCGCTCAAATTGGGGTAACTAAAATAAAATAATGATAAGAAATAACACTTTTACTTTATTTTGCAATATATAAATGAACAGACGTGGTTTGAGGTACATAAACCATCATAACATATAGCCGAACATTTTAACTTTTATAAATGGAACATTTCTGCTTGGTGGGTTTCCTGTCACCACTACGTAGCGCGTCCTCAGGTTGCGGATAGAGGAACGGCCCGTGAGGCTGAACAGCCCCTAAGGTTAGCTGCGAATACAAGAATAAGCAGTCGCGGACAGCCGATAGGAACCAGTCGTGTCTGTGGTGAATTCAGCACTGGTAGAAAATAGGTACACGACAACCATGGCTTGGGAGGACCCACCCATTCGCGTTCATACGCAGTGGGTGGGTTCTGGCAAGCCGAGGTGCAGCGTGTATCCACCTAGAAACTATACCCGAACCAAAACTAAAAATCTTGTAAGGGAAAAATCCTGCTGCCCATTGGACACTGCAGCGATGACACTGCCCGCAAGGGATGTGTGGAATGATTCGCCTGCATAGGGCCAAAGGGGTATTGATGCCAGTAGGCGCGCTGCCTTGCAGGGGGACGTTAGGGTACGAGGATGAAACTGTAATGTGTCTGACGACAAGTTGACATGGTCCTTGTCAGAGTCGGAAAGCTCCCATACTTAGACCTAGGGAGGTATGGGGGTTATCACTCCTGGGACAGTGGACTCACCTACGATCGGAATAGGATCCTAACGTGCGGATTATCTTGAAACTACCATGGCTAACTTACAAAAACAAAAAACTACAGTTAAAGATCTAAGGGTGGGAACTCTAAACGCGCGTAGTCTAAAAACTGGCCGACTTAGCGAACTCATTAAGATAGCAATTGAATACAAAACTGACTTAATAGCACTTCAAGAAACCTGCTGGTCGGGCGATTTCGCGTCAATTTCTAAGGATGACTATACTTTTCACTATGGGGGAGCTAAGGGGCAAAGACTGGGGACTGGTTTTCTTATTAATAAACGAATTTCGCAAGCACTTATCGACATGCAATTCATTAATGACCGGTTATCATACATTGTACTAAAGGGTAATTTCAGCAAACACGTATTAATCAATGTGCACTGCCCCACCGAGGACAAAGACGAAGACACTAAAGATCTTTTTTATGAAACAATCGAGCAGGTTTTTGACAAGTTCTCAACGTTTGACGCAAAAATAGTATTGGGGGACTTCAACGCGAAAATTGGAAAAGAACCAATGTATAGGCCTACAATAGGATCAGAAAGTTTGCATGACGTCAGTAATGATAATGGAACCAGAGTAATAAACTTTGCAGCTTCAAAGAACCTCGTTGTCAAAAGCACATATTTCAAGCATAAAAATATACATAAGGCCACCTGGACATCACCAGATGGTAAAACTCACAATCAGATTGATCACGTTCTAATAGACAGAAGACGTCATACAAACATTCTCGATATAAGATCGTATAGGGGAGCGGATTTAAATTCAGACCATTTTCTCGTGATAGTAAAACTAAGATCTAGGCTAGCGCTAAGTAAGAAAACAAGCCGCACAGAGCCAACAGTTCGTTTCAATATAGATAAGTTCAAAACAGCAACAGAAACATTAAATTACCAAGTTGAGATTTCTAATAGTTTCGACGCTCTCCAAGAACAGAGAGACGATAACAATAATCGCGAGGAGGACCCGGAAACCCTGTGGAGCAATACGAAAAAGGCGATAAAGGCAGCCGCGAAACTTTCGATAGGTTTTAAGAAAGTAACCAAAAGCAAACCATGGTTTGACGAAGAGTGCAAACTCTGGTTTGAGAAACGTCGGAAGGCCAGACTAAGTAGTTTACAAAATAAGTGCGATCAAACACATAAGAAATATCTCGAGATTAGCAAAAGTACAAATAGGCTCTATAGATCCAAGAAAAGGGAGTGGGAAAAGAATAAAATACTAGCAATAGAAGCGCATAATAAACAAAATAACCCGCGTGAGATGTACAGGGGAATCAATTTTATAAGGAAAGGCTTTCAAAGTAGAACGGAAGTAATGAGGGACGAAAATGGCAATCTAGTAGCCGATGCGACAGAGAGACTGAATTTATGGAAAGATTATTTCGATAAACTATTAAATGTACGTGAAGCCCCCGTTGAAGGTAATCTCGGCGAAATCCACACTGCTGATCTATTAATTAACGATCCTACTGATATAGAAATAGAAATGGCCATCAAGAAGTTGAAAAATAACAAAGCCGCGGGCATCGATGACCTACCGTCAGAACTGATAAAAAATGGAGGCCCTTGCCTCACAAGGCAAATTTGTAAATTGATACGCGCAGTTTGGAAAACAGAACGCATGCCGGAAGAATGGAATACCTCTATCATTATTCCCATCTTTAAAAAAGGCGATAAAACTAACTGTAACAACTATCGGGGAATTTCACTTGTGCCTTCGTGCTACAAGATCCTGTCTAATGTTATCCTAAGTAGACTAACTCCTTTTGCCGAGGAAATCATTGGGGATTACCAGTGTGGATTCCGCCGAAACCGATCTACAAGCGATCAAATGTTTACAATTAGACAACTGTTAGAAAAGAAATGGGAATTTAAAGAAGCAGTACATCAGCTATTTATCGATTTTAAAAAAGCTTACGACTCTATTATACGCGCGCGAATGTACTGGATCCTAGAGTCCTTGGGTGTGCCAAGAAAATTGGTTAGACTTATCGAAATTTGCTTAAGCGGCAGTAAGGGTAGAATACGCGTAAACGGTAGTTTATCTGAAGAGTTTTCGATCCGCGATGGCCTGAAACAGGGCGATGCACTTTCGTGCGTCCTTTTTAACTTAGTTTTAGAATACGTGGTTAGGCAAGTGCAGGCGAATCCGACCGGTGCTACCCTCAATGGGGTAATACAAATTCTTGGATATGCGGATGATCTCGACGTACTAGGGGATGATAAAGAAACGGTAGCTAAAAATGCAGAAATCTTGATCGCAAAAGCCAAAGAGATTGGCTTGGAAGTTTGCGAATCGAAGACAAAATATATGACCGTCGTCAGGTCCGGACAAAGTAATCAAGACGGGGATCTAATGGCCGGAAATATGAAATTCGAAAGGGTTAACGAGTTTAAATACCTCGGGTCTATTATAACTAGCGAAAATAAGATTAAAACGGAAATCAATGCGCGGCTACACGCTGGCAATAGGTGCTATTATGCAGCAAACACGCTACTAAAATCGCGATCGCTATCTAGAAACATCAAAGTAAGAATTTACAAAACGATAATAATGCCGGTCGTCATGTACGGGTGTGAAACGTGGGCGCTGACGAAAGGAGAAGAGAATAGGTTTAGAGTTTTCGAGAATAAAGTACTTAGAAAAATCTATGGTCCAAAAAGGGACGAAGAGACCGGCGAGTGGAGAAAACTGCATAATAATGAGCTGCACGCTCTCTACGGGTCAGCAAATATTAATAGAGTAATGAAAGCGCGTAAATTAAGATGGGCGGGGCATGTAGCAAGAATGGGCAATGAAAGAACAGTGGCGCAAGTTTTAAGAGGGAGACCGACTGGTAAGAGACCCCTAGGCAGACCGAGAAACAGATGGGAGAAAAATGTAAGGGATGATCTAAAAGAACTAGGACATGATTACTTAAACTGGATGGAGAATGCACAAGATAGAGATGTGTGGCGGTCTCGGGTAGATGAGGCAATGAACTTTCGAGTTCGAACTGCTAATCTATAATAATAATAATAAATGGAACATTTAAAATATTTGTGGTTAAACAAATATAAATCTACGCTACGCTGTCATTTCCGATAATCTAAGTTGAAGAATGAATCAATACATTGTTCTGACACACGCGCGCTTTATTATATTTTTTTTTATTAATGGTGTAACGAATTGTGCTTCACACACGGTATACTGTATAATCCCTTTTTATTGACATATTATTTATTCGACATTCCGCGTTTTCTCTTGGTGTTAATTCTTTAACTACGCCGCTGTCGACGTTTATTTTTCCCCGTTTTAGCCCCGAAGAAGTATGCATAAATAGTCCACGGAAAACCAAACGTTGTCTAAATAGTTTTTGTAATATTGCACAGACGTCACTATTTGATGTTGATAAGACAATTTGTTCTTTGGTTGGCATAGGTTGAAGTGTAGAAATTTTGGTTTTCAATCCAATTGGTTTATCGGGAGGAAAAACGTATCTTCGAAGTTCGAATATCCGATTTGGATTCTTCTGGGGAATAAGTCGAATAAATCCAAGTTCTTCAAATCGGTATCCAAGTACTTTAGGAAAAGTTTGCCTGAGAACAGGAAATGTGAACCTAACGCGAAGAGAAGTTTTGGCAGGTGGTTGAGACCCGGCAGAAGAACTAGGTCTAGCAGAAGAAGACCTGGACCTGGTACGAAGAGATGGCTCGACAGGTGGTGGAGTACCGGAAGAAGAACGAAATATGGCAGGAGAAGAAGAAGTTCCACAACGAGGAACATTAGGATGAGGGTCACTATCATAGATACACTTGGACTGTGAAGTAAATTCTGCAACAGAAGATAGAATATTACATCTTTTAGTATACACAATCGTATACGATGTCCTATACCATGAGCTGTAAACAAGTTTTTAGTTAAGGGCCTGGATTCAATATCTATAATCGCCTATACATTGGCCTCGCTGGGCGGTTTTTCTCAAATTATATATTTTTAGGGAAAATTAAATTTTTCATCTTTTTCTTTGGAAAAAAGTTGTAGCTTTTGCCGTTTTTGAAGTAAACTCAACAAGCTGGTTTTTTTTAGAAAACATCTTTTTTTAATTAAACACGCATAATTCAGACAGTTTTTAGTACTTTGTGATAAAATCATTATCAACTTGACAAGGTTCACGTGGAAATGTATCTTCGCTTGTTCAACAAATTAGAATATTCATGAGACAAGATCGAAATGTGCATTTATTTTTAGAAACCGTTAAAATAATTGAAACTTATTGTTAATCCGAAAAATATGACAGCAAGAAGTCACTGGAAAAATATTTTCAGTTTACTCTGCGGAAAAAGTTGAGCTTATTCATTCAGATATTGGCAAATGGTGTATTTCTTTACATTTTTTTTTAAATAATTGAAAAAGGAAAGATAGTTTTACTTAATCGTAATCCTGCATAAATTTGTTTCATTACGTATATCTAAAGTAACACTTTTACATGGCAAAAAAAATGATTTCCAGAGCCATAAGGGAAAATTGTGATTTTTTCCCATTCTGAAATTGAAAATATTCTAAAAAATATCTTCTTGGTCCAAAGAAGTTGTAAATCTCTTAAAAATAGCCGACAGAATTATATGAATCTATGCTAACTTATCCACAAAAATTAATGTTGGTCCGGCCACGGATAGGGGCCAAAACTTAAATTAGGAGACCAAAGATTGATTAAATGATAAGGAATTATTATTATTTTAATGAAATGATTTGTGAATAAAAAAAAGGAATTTCAAACTTCTCCTCAGGAATTTTCTTTCTTTTCCTTCTCTTCCAATTCTTCCATTCCTATATATTTTTGTGGTTACACATGCGCGAATTGTGGATTGGTTTTGACGTCGCCGAGTAATCACAGATCGGATATTTATAAAGGTTGTCCTATCCATACGAATTTTAACGCAATTTAAAACTAAATGAAACTCAGGTCGGGTACAGTCAAGAAAATAATGACTAACCCAACTAACATACAAAGCGACCACGATAACTTGGATTTGGAAGGTGCCGCTGCACTTCTTATCCGAAACAACGATCTAAATAATGTTCGCAATATAGGTTTCGTTAGGAGAAGTATAGAAGCCCTAATAAGTAGCGATGTGTTAGACAAAGACAGGCTGACTCAACCAACATTCAACAAACTAACTCAAATTAGAAGTAACCAACATTCGAACCGATAGATGATACATTATTTTGTGATGATGAAGATCTACACATACAAGGCGCGTCGTCTGTCCAAAGAAATAACCTAAGAAAATGATTGAACGAGACAATTCATTTATAAAACATAAATAGGTCGGAAAAACACCACCAAATCAACAACGAAACTTTCGAATGCGACTCTTTCTCAGAAAACAATATACAGTTCGTTTTAGAATCCGAGGAACTTTCATTAAGCGCAGAATGTAATCAATTTATTAACCAACAAAAGGAAAGATTTTATAGAGAAAGGAAAAAAAAGGATAAACAACTTATGATGTAGATTAGTTTTATCAGCTCATAGCTCTTTTGAAAACAAAATAGAAAATATCCTTTAGGTGCCGTTTCGAATTATGAGTAATTGGCCAATTCAAGTCCGCAATAATAAAGAAGAGACTCCCGCCCATTTTCTCGGAAAATTAAGAAGATTCAAAAGAGTGTATAAAATAGATGATCGCGATATTTTAGAAAAATTAGATGAGTTATTAATCGAGGATGCTAAAGATTGATGTTCAATAAAGAAAAATTCTTTGGAAATTCTATCAGATAATAGCAAAGATTTTAAAAACGCCTATATCGATGAAAGGTTTTTAGAGGAAATCAGACAAAAAATTAAATTCTGTAACCAAAAACAGTCTCAAGACATTCACTCATACCTGGCAGAAATTAGGAAATTATTTACAAAGCTCTACCCCAGAAAAAGTCGCGAAGGGGAATTACGTAGAACCTATAAAAACCTTCGCATCGAATACAAAATGTACATTCAAAGCAACGATTTTGAAAATTTGGAGCAATAAGAGGACTTAGGTATAGAATGCGAAACTGAGCTAGCCAAATCAAAACTTCGAGGTCAAGTTTCACAAATTACTCAACCTAAAATTGAGGATAAAAACGAACAAAAGCGTAATTTTGGCAACGGGGATAGAAATAATTCTGAAAACAAAGAAGAAAAAAGGGGAAATAAAAATGGTCAAACTGATAACCAAAATAAAAACCAGAACCAAAATAACCAGGGTAAAATACCGTACAAAAATCGTTTTTCCATTTTCACCGTTCGGAGTTATATTCCTAACTTTTCCAAATCAATATCGGGAAAATTTCTCACCTTACTTTAGACCTATATTTCCACCTAGTTTCCCATCAAATTTCCAACTTAGATTTTAAACAAACTATCATCCTAGATTTCAAAACAATAGACAAGATATCCATACAACCCCTAAAATCAAATGTTACCAATGCTTAATCAAATGACGTTAGGCTCAAATAGGTCAATGTAACCCAATGATCGAATTTCCTACAGAAAAAGCTGAAAATAATTCAGGAAAACCAAATTACGGGAATAAAAATCAAAAACAAGGAAACTGTTATAATCAGAATCCTCAAGACAAAACAACTTCCCCACTCGAATAAAAAACAGGATTCTAACACAAACGAGAATGAAGACGCAAATAACCTAAATTTTTATAATTGTTGATTAACGGCCATTTAGAAAAAAATGACCATACTACGTGTTTAACCAGGGAAACTGTAAGGGCGGGTACTAGGGCCAAAAATAACACAATCTAGCACCGAAATGCCAGAAATCTTAAATTCTAATATAGATTAAATAAAGACAAGATACTGAATGGGGAGGGCAAGAAATTGTTACAGAGCCTAGGGGGGATCGGATGGTTTATCCTAAACGGAAGTATAGAGCGGGATCAGGAAGGGAAATATGCACGTTCAGGAGGAAAGAGAGAAGGTTAAGAAACTAGAGGTAGGAAATTATATAAATTCGGATCACTTTCCCATAATAGTGACATTAGATGGAAAAATGAGTAATAACAATAAGGCTTAAAAGGAAGTAAAAGAAAAAAGAGCAGGAAGATGGGATTGGTCAATCTAACGAAAAGAACAGTTTAAGGAAAAAGTTAGGAATGTCAAAATGGCGTAAGGGAATGTAAACGAGGAAATGGAAATAATGATAGGAGAAATAAAAAGAGTATTAGAGTGCACAAGCAAAAAGGAAGTTAGTGAAAAAGAAAGAGTATACTGAGTTATGTGATTAAAAAAAGAGGAGGAAAATAAAAGGTTTGAAGAAGAAGCGGAGAAGGCTAGAACGGAAGAAGAGATTTGCAATGTGGTAAATAGAAGAAAAAGGAAGAGAATAAACCAGGATATTGAGATGGTAGAATGTAAAAAATATTTTATGGAATTACTTTGACGGGAAGAGAGGAAAGTTGGGAAAGGAGAAAAAGATGGTAGGGAAACAGATGAGGAGGAAGAAATTACAAGGGAGGAAATAGTCAACGTATTAAGGCTGATGAGAGATGGAAAGGCACCTGGAATAGATGAGATTCCAAATAAGTAGTGATACAAATAGTGAAGAAAGGCAAAGGGCAGGTGGTTAAAGATTATAGAGGAGTGACACTAACGCCAACACTGCATATCGTATGTGTGACTGTTTTTTGAAGAGGTGAGAAAAAGAAGTTGTGGAAAAAAAGATAGAGCCACCGAATCAGACATGATTTATAAAAGGGATGGGGGTAATGGACAATACATATGTTCTGCACTATCTAGTAAATTAGAGGATTAAAAGGGAGAAAAGGGCAATGATAGCAATGTCCGTGACTTAAAGGCGGCGTTCGACTCCTTAGACCGAGGCGAGATAGAAAAATTTATGGTAATAAAGGGGATACGAGAGGAATTAATTAACACAGTGTCGGAAATTTTTAGAGGGACAAAAATCAAGGAAAATGTAGGAAAGCAAGTAGGAGATGTACTCTGAGCTCACTCTTATTTGATATATTAATATCCGACTTGAAAGAAGAAATTAAGAAAAAAGGGTGGGGTGCAGTTAGGATACGGAACGAAAAGACATATAAACTGGAATATGCAGACGATATAGTGTTAATGGCAGAGGATGAAGAAGTGATGGCGGGCTTAATTACAGGATTAGACAAATACTTAGATGTGAGAAAGTTGAAGTTGAATCCTATAAGAGAAAGGATAAAAAAGCAGCAGGAGTCATGAAACAGGTATGTCGAACAAAAAGAAGAAGGATAAAAAAAGATTGGAGAAGGAGAAAGTGGTTATTTGATACGCTGGTATGGCCAGTAGTAGGCTATGGAGCAGAGATATGGTCATGGAAAGAAAGGAAAGAGATTGAGATTTTACAAGAAACGTGTATGAGGTGGACGCTAGGGGTAGACTGGAGGACGTCGGGATATATGGTGAGAGAAGAAGCCCAAAGGGATAAATTAAGTACTAGAGCGGGAAAAGGGCATGGAATTTTGAGACGAAGCTGAGGGAGGGAAAGGGAGGAGAGTTAGCGAGAAAGTGTTTGATAGAGGTAGCACAAGGAGAGGAAGGGCGATGGAATTAACGATAGGGGAAAAAGAAAGGAGGGATTTCTTTAAGGCTAGAGTTATATGAGACGGGACTGGCCAAGGGCCATACCACGCTGAAAAAAATCAGTTCTCGTCAGATCACTGAAGTTAAGCAGCGTTGGGCGCGGTTAGTACTTGGATGGGTGACCATTTGAGAATACTGCGTGCTGTTGGCCCGTCGTGGGTGTGGTGAGCCCGCACTTGTAGTTATTTACTACAAGAAACTATCCACCTAGAAACACTACCCGAATCGGGTAGTATCACGCCTACCCTGAAAGGCAAATGGCTTAATGGTATACTACTACGACTACTACTGGAGTAAACTATGAAGAAGTGGAAAAAAGGGAGAGGGAAAGAAAATTATTAGAAAAATGGGATATGATTGAGGAATCAAAATATAATAAATGGTATAAGATGGTAAAAAAGGAAGGCATTATAAAGTATTTAGAAAAGGGATAGGGAGAGAAAAGATGGACCAGAATATAAAGATTTAAATTATTAAACGAGGTAAGGAAATTAGGAAAAAAAGGTATTAGAGAAAGTAAAGGAACAGGAAGTGCAGAATCTGTGAATGAGAAGAGGAAACATGGTAGCATGTATGGGCAGGATGTGGGAAAGGAATGGAAGATAAAGGAAGCTGGCAACAGAATGTGGTAAAGATTCTAGGGAAGGATGGTTTGGCGGAAGAGTGGGTGAAGGAGTTGGAAGGTGCTAGGGGAGCGAATCTGAAAGAATGAAAGAATGGATGCAGAAAAATGGCAAAATGGAGGTAGAAGAGAAGCGAAAGAAAAAGGAAACATAAGTCGCTTAAATTAGAAGCGTAATGATTCGTAAGTAATGCTTATGTAATAGCATACGTAGATTAAGATGCGTTTGCGTTATTGTTCTCTCTCTCTCTCTCTCTCTCGGAGGCAACATTAACGTCAAAAGTACAAGGGATCTAAACACAAACAGCTCAATGTGAAAAGATAGGAAAATCCCCCTAGTACCTATCAACTCTAACCAATCCTCAGAAACACAAAATGCCTAAATTCCAATAACAAACCCTACGAAAGAAATCCCAAGCTTAATAGGCATTCCAACGACAAACAAATTCCAATCCCTAGAGAGCATCCCCACCCAAAACACCAGTGACATAAACCGAGAATTAGGAGGAAAAATAAAGAAAATGATCCAGGAACATTTTTGTATAATAGAAAGTACGAGGGCACGTATAGGAATAACGTAAGTAATCTTTGGACAGTAAAAAAGTTACTTACCGGTTAAAATTAGGAAAGGAATCTCAAAAAGCAAATGAGATATCGGAAATTGATTACAGAGATCAATAAGTTAATTTAAAAAATAAAGCGATCAGATTAAATAACATTTCAGATATATTAGGAAAAACGTACGAACAAGAAAATTTTTCGCCGGAAATTTGTGAAGGCATTGTTGAGCTCAATTAAAGCCAGCAATCCCAATTAGGAAAACTTCTAGAAGACAAAATTGAAATAAATCAAGGAAAAGAACATAGGGCAATTCATTTCAAGAAACACAAAATTGACGTCCAAGGCCACGATCCCATTGAACAGCGATATTACCACGTGAGTCCAAAGATTAGAGAAGTAATTTATCAAACAGTAGAGAAATCACTAGTACAGGATATAATAGAGCCCTCTTGTTCTGCTTGGTCAACCCTATAGTGATGATCAAAAAACCATGAAATAAATTTCGACATATTCTGCTCTTAAAGCTAGGCTAAAGAAGTCAAAAAGGATCAAAAAGGATCAACTTGAATTATGGAGAATAACTTTAATCCTATTTTTTTTCTTTAGTAAGGGTTGATAATATGATTTAACTTGCATAATTTTTTTAAGGATAAAGAATAGTGAGTACAAAATTTACAGTTAAAATACCCCAAAATTTTATATTTTGTATCCCTTTCTTAAATCGTCTTTCAATATTAAAAACAGTATTCAAAGAATATTAGGTTCGTAATTAAACAGAAAATTCGTAAACGTAAATAAAAATTTTGTATTTTTAAATTATTTACATGGAAAGCATTATGTAAATAACATTTTGTAATGTGCTGCATGCACCACTTTTTTGCGTCTTATTAACATTGAACAACGCTTTTTGTAAGAATAATGAGGTATCTGCTCATATAAATAGGGAAATTGAATTTCAAAAAAAGCCATACTCAATATACCTCATTACATTTTTTTTTTTTTTTTGAAAAATGAATCGCAACACCGATCAGACCATCTGTTTTGGAGGGATCCGTATTTATAAAAATATTAGCCGCATTTATTGATTTTCAAATAGGTATGAACTAAATTAAATCTATCAGTAGTAAAATTAATTAGATTATTATTATACGTGATTATTTTTCATAATAGTATATTATGCGCCGAGGCGCATAATGAGGGTCTTTACGCGACAAGCGGCAATGCTCGCAGGACGATCGAAGCCGAGGCGAGATAAGTCCTACGAGCATTGTAAGCGAGTCACGTGAAGTCCCGAATTGTGCTCATTGGCGCATATATTATTTTATGTGGCGACGCTGCATTTACAAGTTTTGTTGCGACAGCGCACAGTATCGTAATGTAGTACATTACGATACAGCGGAGTGTAATGCGAAGAGTGATCGTCCTGTAATGCGAAGAGTGATACTCTACGCTGTCGCATAAAAACGCGTTAATGCACCGGAGTCACATAAAATTTATTATATCGCAAAAATTCTGATTTGCGTGATGTCCGAAAAGAATTTAAAAAAATGTAGATATATTATTTTAATATATTCACCAATAGAATTCAGGAGGACGGCCAAGGATAAAAACAAAGTATAGAAAATCCTCATCTTTTCTAATTCGAGGACAAACTAATTAATGTATTAATACAGAATTTAATTAACAATCTAATTAATGAATATTCTGATGCTTCATTATCTTATATAATCTACACTATAGCCGTTATCTCTTACGTTAGAGGCATAAAGTTGGTCCTTCTGAGATATTTAAACTTGATAAGAGTTAGTTTCAAGAACAATAATTTGGATACAAACTTTATTAGAACTGATGTCATCATCTATGTAATATTTTACGCTTCAGGGAAAAATGATTTTTAAATGATAAAGTTATATAAATTCTACTATAATGGCCTATTTAAAGCATTGAAAAACTAATATAAATTCGACAAATTGGAAATATGGATTTCATAAATTCATATTTTTTAACTAATTGTTTAGAAATTAGTCAGGGGAAAAGAAGTTATCGTGAAACAAAAGCGTCGTTCCCTAACTTCAATTTATAATTTCTTTTACATAAACTCCTAAAGATATTTCTTTATTACAAAAATATAAATATTTATGTCATTAATATTTCTCTGAGCACGGTGAGTCTCAACCAAGTTCAACCTAAAAGTCTAGTTACTCAATGGTACTTTGCGGAATACATGTCTGTGATGGTATACAGATAATTGAAGCACAAAACTAAAATAATCGTTAGAGGGCTTTTTGAAAAAATTGAAATTTTAAAATTAAAAATTTTTTTAATACATTTTTAATTTATGTTACATGTAAGTTACTTTGCATCAAAAATAGAGTAAAAAGGTCTGATGAAATGTTTTTGTAAATTAATTAGGTTAAGTTATTATCAATTGGGTTGAGTTCTATGACGGTTTTTGTTGTGTAAAGAAGTCCTTTTAACCCAAAAGTTTATTGAAAAGCTTGAGTACTCGGCATTTCTTTGCAGGATATGACTTTCTGTTGATCCAGTAATATTTCCAGTACAAAATAGAAGTAGTCGCCAGAGGACCTCTTTCAAAACAGGAAATTTTGATTTTTTTTCAAATTACTAAAATTTGTTTCCCTGAAGGTTATTTTACATTAAAAATGTAAAAAAAGTCTCATTAAATATGTACGTAAAAGTATTACCCACAGTTCTATGGAAGTTTTATTATACTTCTTGACACTACAAAACCCGTAACAGAACTCAACCCAATCATTTTACAAAAACGTTTCACTAGATTTTTTTACTTCATTTTTCATGCAAAATAACTTACATGTAACATGAATCAAAAATCTCAAAACAAAAAATTTCTAGTTTCAAAATTTGATTTTTTTAAAAAGCCCTCTAACGATTATTTTAATTTTGTGCATAAATTGTCTATATTTAATTCCATACTTGTATTCCGCAAAGTACGATTGAGTTACTAAACTCTTAGGTTGAACTTGATTGAGACTCGCCGTGTGAGACTTAGGATGATTACAGTCCACAATTTTGAATTATTATGTTCAATATTATTGTTATAATTATCTTAATCTGAGGGATAATCGCTCGACTTTTGAACATAGACTTTTGGAAATATGCTGTTTCAAATGATATGATTCAATTAAGTTTCTTCCAAATATATACACGAGATTATAGAGTTTTTAGAGATTTCCTAGGATTTCATAAATTACATTTTTTTTCAAATATTGTTAGCCTAATACATGAATGGATTCTTTATGATTCCCATATTTCGAAGTAATTTCAGAGTATTTCCATGCAATTAAGGATCTTTTATAAAACGTATTTCATCACATTTTAAAGGATTTCACGAAATTTCACATATATCAAGGGATAGAAAAGTATTGGAAGGAATTTTGAAGGATTTCAAATATTTTCAGAAATATCAAGGTGCTTCCATGAGTTTAGAGGAATTCAAAAATATTTTACAAAGTTTCAAAGATTTCAAGGGAATAACGGAATTTTATGGCGTTTGATGGAAACCATAGGTAAGCAAATTTTATAAGCCTCCTGCTCAGTTTTCACTCAGGAAAACCGGTTCTTGAATTGAAAAAAAAAATTGTTCAATTCATAGAAAAATATTGATTGGCTCTCAGTCAAAGATGTTTCTTGATAAAAGAAACTTTTTTCGAGTAAAAGAAATTTCTTTGGTTCAGGGAAACAGTTTTTTATTTCAATCAAAAATTTTCTCTTATTTAAAATGATTGTATTCGTTTTGAAGATACTCTTATTCAAACAAAAAAATTATTTTGAAGAAACGGTTTCTTTAATTCAAGACAAACATTTTTCTGATTGTCGGAAGCTAAGTTTTGCCACTCCGGGATAAGGTTTTCCGCTTCCGCTATGCTCGAGCTGGACAGCTTTTGTCATAATTTTAGGCACAATAACTTTACGAGCATCTTTAAAATTTTGCCCTCGCGCTGCGAGAAGATACATGTATATTGATAAACAGAAGAGTTGAATAAAATAAGGGGATTGTCTAACATTGTTAACTGTATCGAAAGAATTAGAAGGCAGGTTTGTCTTACTTGTAAATAGACTACGTCACCTCCACCAAGGTAACGTATTTACAAGTGATATTCCTGAAAAATGATTCAATTGAAATTATTTACACAGAAAATCTATTTTGTCTCGTTTTATTCGCGCTGTAATTTATTCTAAACATTTCTATTCGTTTTGTTTTTATTTAATAGTATTCGGGACAGTAAATAATCAGATAGTAAAGAATCGTTCAGGACATAAAATAACACATTGTTAATCAAAATTGTGTGACGGCTTTTGTCTTAGGGGGCATCCATAAACTACGTTACCAATTTTAGGCTATTTGTAAACCTCCTCTTCTGACTTTGCTTAAGAACAGGGAATTTTCGAAAGAAGATTATAAATTCAGATCTAAAATAAGGATTTTTTCTGAAGACTTACAATAATTTTGTCTCTGAAGGCGGGATTTTGAAAAAAGCTTATCACTTTGATTTTGAACAAAAAATTTGCGAGAAGAATTACAATTCTGACGTGGAACAAGGAATTCACGGAAAAAATTCTGATTCTGGTTTGGAACAGGGACTTTTTGAAAAAAAAATTATAATTCAGATCTAAATTAAGGAATTTTCTGAAAGATCTACAATTTTGACTAAGAACAGGGAATTTTCTAAAAGATGGAATTCCAGGGAATATATATACCATTAAACCATTTCCCTTTCAGGGTAGGCGTGACACTACCCGATTCGGGTAGTGTTTCTAGGTTTTCTTGTAGTTAAAATGTTTCTTGTAGGAAATGTTCGAGAAGAATTATAATTCTAACTAGAAACAGCAAATTTTCAAAAATAAGATTTTTATAAGTTTTAATTCCATGAATTTAAGATAAAAGTTCAAATATTCATAGAAAAATCTTATTTTTGAAATTTTTATGGTTTCTCGCATATTTTAGAATGAAAATAATTTTGTTTCCTTATAGTATATATTACTTCAAAAGTTGTACAAAAATGTGAATATTGATAAATACAGATATGTTTTATAAAAGGAGGCGATTGTGTAAGATTTTCAGCTTTATTGAAACAATTAGAAGCTGATTGCGATACTTGTAAATAGATTACGTCACCTCCAGGAAGGTCTTCCTTCAAGATATGTTTCTTCACTATGATGAGATTGAATTAATTATTTACATACTCAATCTTTTTTACCTTGTTTTTTTACGCCTCGTGTCTAGATTTGCCGAAAATATTCGTTTAACTTTCCACGAATTCTAATTAGCAGCAAATCATTTTGTTTCATAATTTATTCTTAACATTTTATTTGTTGTGTTTCTTATTGAATACTATTAAAAAAAATTATAATTCAGATCTGGAACAACAAATTTTCTGAAATAATTAAGTGTTTTAATAGAAATATGGGCTTTTTAAAAAGAAACGTGATTCTTATTTGGAACAGGAAATTCTCGAACAAAAATTTGAATTCAGAACTGATGCAAGGAATATTCCAACAAAATGTTTATTTTGACTTAAAAGATGAAATTTTCAACAAGAATCATAATTCTGACTTGGAACAGAGATTTGTTGAAATTATAATTCAGATACAAAAGAAGGATTTTCCGAAAAGAATTATAATTTTGTTGCAGTATTAAAATTTATACAAAAATGAGAATAGTGATGAACAAAAATGTTTAATCAAATGAGGCGTATATGTAACATTCTTATCTTTATTTAAACAACCAGAAGGAAATTACGATAATGGTGAATAGGCTACGAAATGTATTTACGATAATGTATTTACAAGTGATCTTGCTTCAAAATGATGAAATTTGGAATTATTCACACGCATAATCAACTTTATCTTGCTTTATTCCCGCCTCGAGTCTACGTTCGCCAAAAATATATGTATTTTTTTTAGTGAATTTTAATTATTAGTAGCTTAATTTATTCTGTAATTTAGTCTTAACATTTCTATTTGTTGCGTTTTCATTTAATAATATTCGGGGAATTGTAATTTGTAAAATAAATACTTGGAAAATTGAGGATTTTTAATTTTAACAAGAAACGTTCGAAAAAGGTCTGATTCTGATTTTTAACAGGGAATTTTAGAAAAAAGTTTATAATTCATATCTGAAATATTAAGTTTTTCAGAAGATCTGCCATTTTGACTCAGAATAAATAATTCTCTTCAAAATTTATGATTCTGACTTAGAACAGGGAATTTAAAAAAAAATTGTAATTCTTGTCTGCAACAGGCACTTTTTCTAAAGAATTACAATATTTTCTTTTTTGAAGAACTTGGAACGTGCGATTTTTGAAAAGAATTATAATTCTGATTTGCAGGAATGCTTAGATTTTAAAGTAAAAAATTATTCTTCAACAAAAAAAAAAAGAATAAGATTCTAGACACAATAATTACATTTTTAACCAAAGAAATAAATCTAACATTAAAATGATGAATCTTCAAAAACAATATAAATTTTCGAGGGAATATTCCAAACTCTGAATTAAAATTACAAATTTTCAATTACGAAGATCAATTTTCTACTAAAATGACCAATTTTTAACAAATTACATCAATTTTTATCCAAAAAAGATAAATTTTTAATGAAAAAAAGTGATCTAACAAAAAAAGTTAAATTTTCAAGCAACCTAATGAATTTCCAACCACAAAGTTTAATTTTTTACTGACAAGGTCGAATTTTCTATCAGCTTATTGATTTTTCAACTAAAAAAGATAAATTTTTAACCAGATATGGAGTAGTTACAACTTAAGTTGAAAAATGAAAAAAGAGGAATTTTCAATAAAAGATGAAAATTTTCAAGTAAAAAAGATCAATTTTGAACAAAAAAATAATCGAGTTTACGACAAAAAACACGAATTTTCAACTAAATCGTTGAATTTTTAACCAAGAATAGTATATTGTTAACTAAACATGGAATGCTAAAGTCTTTAGTTACAAAAATTGATTTTTACAAAAGAAAATCAATTTTCAAACAAAGAAATGAGTTTTCAACTAACAGGATGAATCTGCAGCAAAAAAAAAAAAATTAAAATTTTAACCAAATTCTTAAATTCCTGACGAAAAAAAATTTTTCAGTCAAAAACGGTATAGTTACATTTTAAGTTGAAAAAATTAATTGTCAATTGAAAACAACCAACTTAATGCACCTTTTGTCGTTTTTTCCATAAATTTAATTTTTTATTTACAATTTTATTTTTCCTATTTGAACCAAAAATACGCATCCTAGCGTAAAACAAAAACTACGCGCCGATGAAAAACTTGAGATTTGTTTTGGTTGCATAATTTTTTTCTTCGCATATTTTGTCGTATCTTGCATAGTTTGACCGCGAAATGGAATTTTTCATTTTTTTGTGCGATGAAAATTTGACTTTTCGATTTTTCAAGAAAATTCAAAAATGTGTTATGATAATCTTGTGGGGTGTTCAAAAAGCAATATTTTTCTTTCTAGTACTACGAATATCCGTACATAGAATTTTTAAATCTTGAAAAAAGTGGTCTCAAAAATGTTGAAAATGCTCTAACTTTTTGAATGTTCATCATCGAAAATGGCTCGCTAAAGAACTTGATCTGTAGTTTAGGATACTAAAAAAGTATATGAAAGGCCAATCTAATCGGTCAATTATTTCGAAAGTTATCGTTCTAAAAGTCGAAAAATCTACAGACACACCCACAAAGGTCTCAAAATGTGGACATTTGACAAAAACTCGGGGGGGGGGGGGAGTTAAATTTTACTCAAATCTAATACCTTCTTCTCTGATGAGAATCTAAAATACGCCTGAATCAGAATGTGACGAAAGAAAGTACTGTATCCTTGAACCATGGAAATCAATATTTTCCAATGAATTGAAGAATTTTTTTATTCTGTATTCAAGAACCTTTTTTTCTGCGTGAAAACTGAACAGGAAGCTTATAAAATTTGCTTACACTTTCCACGAAACACCATGACATTCCTTCATTCCCTTGAAATACTTGAAAATTAGCTTGAAATATTAAAATCATGAAGACTTCATTCAAGTATTTGGATATTATGAATCGAAGGCAGGGAAGGACGCTTTTGTCTCAAGATAAATTATTTTTTCCCAATTAATTTCTAAACAATTCGATAAAAAATATGAATTTATGAAATCCATATTTCCAATTCCTGTAATATATTTTGTACAATTTATATTAGTTTTTAAATGCTTTACATAGGCCGTTAAAGTAGACTTTACATGAATTGATCATTCAAAAAAAAATTCCCCAAAGCGTAAAATATTACATAAATGGTGACATCAGTTTTAAATGTAGTTTGTAACCAAATGTTTTCCTGAAATCTGACTCTTATCAAGTGTAAATATCTCAGCAGGAGAAACTTGACGCCTCTAACGTAAGAGATAGCGGCTAGAGTGTAGATGATATAAGATGAAGAAGCACCATTATTTTAATTAGTTATATTGTCAATTAAATTCTGTATTAATACATTAATTAGGTTGTCCCCCAATTAGGAAAGATGAGGATTGTCTATACTCTGTTGTTATCCTTGGCCGTTATCCTGAATTCTATTGGTAAATATAATAATATAATATATTTATATTTTCTGTTAAATTCTTTTCGAGCATCACGCAAATCAGAATTTTTGCGATTCAATGTGCACGGAGACATTTTTCACGTTCCCAACTCTGTTGCGTCTTATCTATGCACGTTCACATATGATACCTTCCCAACTATACGGATCTACGTATATTCAATAGAGTTTCCACAGTACTAAGATTTGATTATTACTAAATATTAAGCGATTTTAGTTGATAACGTTTAAGTCCCTTAAAATCCTTCAAAAATAAACCATTAGTAGTTTTGAAAAGATTTTTAAAGTGCGAAAAATCTAGCAAGTTATGTTCTTGCGACATAAGCAATTTTATTCAAAATAATAAATCAATAAATGCTGCTATCATTTTTATAAATACGGATCCTTCCATAACAGACAGTCTGATCGGTGCTGCGATTCATTAAAAAAAAATGTAATGAGGCTTATTTTGGATTGATGTTTTTGTAATTAAATTTTCCTATTTATATGAGCTGATTTATTTTAATTTTGTTTTCTAAAAGTTTTTCTAATTGGGACTTTTTGATTTCTGTAATCAATTTCCGATATCTCATTGGCTTTTTGAGATTCCTTTCCTTTTTTTTCCTATTAGTAACTTTTTTATTTGTCCAAAGATTACCATCGTTATTCCTATACGTGTCCTCGTACTTAATATTATAAAAAAAAATTCCTGACTCGTTTTCTTTATTTTTCTTCCTAAATCTCGGTTTATTTAAACTAAATGAGTCTTGTTTGCTTGAGTTGTCACTAGTGTTTTTGGTGTGGATGCTCTCTAGGGATCGGAATTTGTTGCTCGTTGGGATGCCTATGAAGCTTGGGATTTTTTTCGTAGGGTTTGTGATAGGAATTTGGGCATTTTGTGTTTCTAAAGATTGGTTAGGGTTGATAGGTACTAGGGGGATTTTGCTATCTTTTAATGTTGAGCTGTTTGTGTTACGATCCCTTTTACTTTTGAGGGTAATGCTACCTCCAAATTTCGGTTTCCTATAATTATTCTTATCTTCTTCACTTTTAATTGTCGGTTTATCCCTAATACTCAACATTTTGATTTCCTGAGTTTCTTTGACTGTAATGTCATTTTTAATTTCTTTTTTGTCTTTTGTTATAGGGAGGGGTAGTGAGTCTGGGTATGGTTCCATGGGATAGCGGGTGGGGTGGTTATCTGGTAACCACCAAGTTTCTGAGTCATAGTTTAGTGTCATCCGTAGGGCTTTTAGCATATCTGTAGCTGAAGTAGCTACCGATTTTAATTTTGGGACTGACCCGACTAAACTGTATTTCGCTTTTTTTCCGATCATAATGAGAATTACTAATTGTCCGATTATGTCGACTGTTTCTCCGTTCGCGACAATTCATTTTCGCGAAACGGTTTGAGGAATTAAATACTTGGAATTTCGGATTTTCCCCAGTAATTCCTTGCCCAAATAAGAGTGTGTGGGACGTGAATCTACCAAAATTCGAAATAAGCTATTGTCGAATTTTTCTCATCAGATGAAAACGTGTTTTCGTTATTTCATCTTTATCCGAATTTAAGATTTCCGGCGTTTCGGTACTAGTTTGTGGTATTTTTGGCTTTAGTAACCGTTCTTTCAGTTTGCCTGGTTAAACACGTAGTATGGTGATTTTCTTCTAAATGGTCCGTTAATCTGCAATAATGACAATTTCGGTTGTCTTTTCATTCGCGTTTGTGTTAGAATCCTTTTTTTCACTCGAGTTGGGAACTTGTTTTATCTTGAGGATTCTGATTAGAATAGTTTCCTTGTTTTTGATTCTTACTCCCATAATTTGGTTTTTGGGAATTTTGTTTGTTATTACTATTTCCTGAATTATTTTCCGTTTTTTCTGTAAGGAATTCCATCATTTGGTTACTATGACCTCGATTTAAGCCTAACGTCATTTGATTAAGCATTGGTAATATTTGATTGTAGGGGTTGCATGGATATCTTGGTCTGAAGTTAGTTCTGAAATTTTGTTGATATTGGTTTGGAAAAGGTATGAATATAAATCCAAATGTCGAAAATGGAAGACGATGTTTGTATGGTTCTTTACCCTGGTTATTTTGTTTCTGTTTTTTATTAGTTATCAGTTTGACCATTTATATTTTTCCATTGTTCTTCTTTGTTTGAGGAATTATTCTTATCCCCGTTACCGTTATTGCGCTTTTGTTAGTTTTCATCCTGAGTTTTAGGTTCAGTAATTTGTACAACTTTCCCTTGAATGTTTGATTTGACTAGCTCAGTTTCCCATTCTTCACCTAAGTCCTCTAATTGCTCGAAAGTTTCAAAATCGTTCCTTTTAATATACTTTTTGTATTGGATGCGAAGGTTTTCATAGGTTCTATGTAATTCCCCTCTAGGACTTTTCCTAGGGTAGAACTTTGTAAATCATTTCCTAATTTCTACCAGGTATGAGTGAATGTCTTGAGACCGTTTTTGGTTACAGAATTACATTTTTGGTCTGATTTCATCTGAAAACCTTTCATCGATATAGGCGTTTTTGAAATCATTGCTAAAATCTGATAGTGTTCTCCAAGAATTTTTGTTCATTGAACACCAATCGTTAGCATTCTCGATTAATAACGCATGTAAGTTTTCTGAAATATCGCGATTGTCTATTTTATACACTCTTTTGAATCTTCTTAATTTTCCGAGAAAATGGGCGGGACTTTTTTTTATTATTGCGGAATTTGTTGTCGAGAGTCTACGTGTGCTGTTTTGATTAGAATAAGTTCTGTTCTCAAATGGTCCGCTGTCGTCGGTTTCTTGCAAATTCAAATGAGTAATCCTTGTTTGGTTACGGTTTTCAATGCTCTTCTGAGAAAATTTATTAGGTTCTTTTAATTGTTCCCTTAAATCAAATTGAGCTGACTGTCTATTTCGAGATTCGCTTTTATTTTTCCCGTAACTAGGTTCTATATATTCTCTTTTGTTTCCAAAAGATCTATGAGCTAACAAAACTAATCTAAATCTTAAATTGTTTCTCCTTTCTCCCCTCCTTCAAAAAATCTTTCCTTTTGTTGGTTAATAAATTAATTATATTCTGCGCTTAATACAAGTTCCTCGGATTCTAAAACGAACTCTATGTTCTTTTCTAAAAAAGAATCGCATTCGAAAATTTCGTTGTTGATGTGGAGGCGATTTTCCGACCTATTTCTGTTTTCTAAATGAACCGTTTCGTTCGATATGCGCGCCTGGTATGTGTAAATCTTCATGATCACAAAATAATGTATTATCTATCGGTTCGAAGGTTGATCTTTGTTTAACCCATCGCTATTCATTGGGGCTTCTATATTTCTCCTAACGAAACCTCTATCGCGACCTATCGATCTGTATCGATGGTACGCTTATTTTGGGATGTGGTTGAGCCATGTTTCTGATTATTGGTCTCGTCACGACATTATTTAGATCGTTGTTTTTTGGATTAGAAGTGCAGTGGCACCTTCCAACTCGAAGTTATCGTGGTCGCTTTATCTGTTAGTTTGGTTAGTCATTATTTTCTTGACTGTACCCGACCTGAGTTTCATTTAGTTTCAAATTGCGTTAAAATTCGTATGGATAGGACACCCTTTATAAATATCCGATCTGTGATTACTCCGCGACGTCAAAACCAAGCCTCAATTCGCACATGTGTAACCACAATCATATATAGGAATGTTCAGTTTGTCTTTCTCTGCATAATAGTCTGAGTGGGAATGTGCTTGGAATGAGTTCAGTGGCTACTCATCCCACGATTGAATTTCTTTTTGCTGAAGTCAAGTCAACTTCTGACAGTGTTTTAGTGGGAGTAGTTTATAAACCACCCAATGCCTCTTATGGTACAGAGCTTGAATCAGAAATTTTTTCACTTATTCCTAACTTTAATAACATTATCCTAACTGGAGATTTCAGCACTAACTTAAATATCACTTCCAATCATACTAAATATCTTAAATCTTTGGTGTACTCTTCGGGACTCTCGATTGTACTTAATGATTCCACTCAGCATACTGACCGTCCCAGTACTCGTATTGACTTAATCATTGTAGAGATATTGATAAGGTTGTCTCCTACGAACAACATGACCTAATGACGTATGATTGGGAAACAATATGACTAGATACAGATAGAAATGATTAAATCGACGCTCTGATTAATTACCTAGTCTCCGCATTCAACAAATTTTCTCCGCTACACTTTCCTAGAAACTTCAATAAAGCTGCCCTCTAGATCACATCTGAAATTAAAAATCTGATGAGGGAACGTGATGGCAAGCGCTGACTTGCAAAAAGAACGAAAAGCAGTATAATACTAGCTCAAGTTCGTAAACTCAGGAACCTACTTCAAACTAAAATTAAAGATGCTTTCAATCAATACAATGCTCCCAATACCCAGTTCCAGACTCATTATCATCATCTTCCACTACTCCTTTTAATTTAACATTTAATGATTCTGCGTTCTTTTTTGATAATTGCACACCTGATATACTTTTGGAAAAAACACCTGAAATAAGATCGAATGCCATTGGAACTGATGGAATATCAATCAAAATTATTGAACTTGCCCTTCCAATTATCCTTCCTATTTTTTCTACATATTTATAATGCTTTCCTACAGGTAAGTATCTTCCCAGATATCTCGAAAAAGGCTGTTATTTGCCCAGTTCCAAAAATTTCTAAACCTACTTCCCGGAAAGACTTCCAGCCAATTTCTGTTTGATGTGCACTGTCAAAACCACTTGAAAAAATTGTTCACCTGCAACTTACCAAATGCATTGAAATATCTAAGGCCATTGACCCGATGCAATCAGGTTTTTGGGCAAAACATAGCACTCTTACTGCTCCCCTTAAAGTAACGACGGATCTCAACTTAGCAGTGGATAATAGGGAGGTCACGATTGTTGTTCTGTTTGATATTTCGAAGGCTTTGGATATGGTTAACTATAAGTTACTCCTACAAAAGTTAAAATCTTTTAACGTGTCAAACTCTGTCATCAAATGGTTTCAGTCCAATTTTAATAATCGGTCTCATAGAATTATTAAGAATAGTGGTGATCTTTCTGAATGTTGGGAGGTCAAGTGTGGGGTTCCTCAGGGCTCCATTCTGGCACCCCTCCTCTTCAATTTGTTCACCTCTGACCTTGGAAGTGAACTACAACATTGCAGCTACCACAAATATGCTGAAGATTTCAAAATTTACTTATCGGGAACAATTTCTTCACTAAGTGGATTACTTATTCTAGTCTAAGACGATATCGATCGCGTTATCCTCTGGGCCTGGAAGAATGGACTTACTCTTAACCCGGGCCAAACTCAAGCAATTGTTGTTGGACCTGCTTCATCTTTGTCGCTTGAAACACTGGCATCATTTCCACCCCTCCGTATCGAGAATATTCCTATCCCTTTTTCAGAAGTGGTTAAGGATCTCGGATATTTCCATAACCGTACCTTGTCCTGGAAGAAACAGGTACAGAGTATCTCAAGGAAAGCATACAGAATTCTACAACAACTTTATAGGAATAATGACTCTTTACCAGCCTTCACTCGGATACTTTTGGTTAAGAGTCTTATCTTGCCCCATTTTGCCTGTGTCCGTTTTATCTACAATTTGCCTCAATACGAACACGTAACTCCATAAAGACTTAAGGCTGAGCTGCTTAATGTCGCCAAGAGAACACAATTCTTTAGGGGTGATTTGCTCTTCCACTCTTTTTCAGAACAAAGCTCCTGAGTATCTATTTAGCCTATTCCAATTTGTAGACAGAGACATTCCAGCACAGTCTAAGCTTAATACGTATTCTGAAGTCGACTCTATTTACTTATTTTATTTAGTTTATAGATTAAATTATAAGATTAATAAAGTATTCTGCCGATCAGTGCTTACATACATTTTTTAATGAAGCTGTATTATCCTGTTCCTTAGAGGGCTATTTAGCCCTAGTGACTTTTCTTGAATAAATACAAATACAAATACACACTTGTCTCGTCAGTAAGGCAATGTGAATCAGCTCTGTCTTATAAATTGTACAGTTTAACTGACCTTCATTCCATTATAATGTATATTTTCCAAAAAATGTAATGTTTGTTAGTAAATTTGGTGAATTTTGCAGTTATTATTAGAATGAATTCTAAACACGGATAAGGGTTGTAACTTAATATGATTAACATCAATTTTATTTTTACAAACAAAAAAATTAATATTGTTCCGGCCACGGATAGCAGCAAAAACTTAAATTGAAAGATAAAAAATTATCAAGTAGATAAGGAATTATTATTATTTTCATGAAATGATTAGTGAACCGAAAAAGCAGGGAATTCTAAACTTATCCTCAGTAATTTCCTTTCTTTTCCTTCTCTTCCAATCCCATCTCTGTATATTCATCTGGTTATATCTGCGCAAATCGAGGCTTGGTTTGGACATCGCTGAGTAACCACATATGTAATATAACTACACTGACAAATTTAAACAATTTTTTTATTTAAATAATCTCTCTGAACATCTTTGCTGTTTTTTCAAAAAGTATCGTTTTTAATTGACACAAGTATCATAATTGTAAAGAAGATTTTTAAATTGCCATTAGGGTCAATAATGAATATTTGTGTCCTGCAAATAATTTAAAAAAAAAATACATTTTTTTAAATAAAATGAAAATTACATTTTCATGTTTCGTCAATGTCGTGTTCGACTATGACCTCTTCTTAAAATTCTAAGTTTCGTATTACAAAGACTCTGAAACTTGAAAAAATATGCTAGTTTCTCCGCGATGTCAGACCAGAAGGTTCCTTCTCGAATCACATTATAAAAATTCTCCTGCTTCGTAAATTTCAAGTCTGTTTTTCATTCAAATTATTTAAATAAACTGTTAATTCAATTATGCCAGTGTAGTTATATTACATATGTGATTACACAGCGTCGTCCAAACCAAGCCTCAATTCGCGCATATATAACCAGAATAATATACAGAAATGAAAGAATCGGAAGAGAAGGAAAAGAAAGAAAATTACTGAGGATAAGTTTAAAATTCCTTTTTTTTGGTTCACAAATCATTTCATTAAAATGATAATAATTCCGTATCAATTTGTGATCTCTTATTCCAAGTTTTGGCCCCTATCCGTGGCCAATTAAAAAATCTTTTTTACAATTATGATACATAAATCAATTAAAAACGATACCTTTCGAAAGAACAGCAAATATGTCATCTGACTAAAGAGATTAATCTTCAACTAAAGTCATAAATCTTCAACCGGATAAGTTAGCATAGATTTACCTAATTCCGTCGGCTACTTATAAGAGATTTACAACTTCCTAGGACCAACAAGAAATGTTTTAGAAAATTTTTAATTTCAGGACGGGAAAAAATTACAATTTCCCCATATGGCTCTGGAAATAATTTTTTTACCATGTAAAAGTGTCACTTCAGATTTATATGATAAAGCAATAAGCAAATACTTTCAAGAAAACAAATCAACACAACCTAATAAAGAAACAGAGAGAAAAAAAACTAACAGCCTACCCTACGTTCAAGGTATTACAGAACAAATAGGAAGAATTCTCAACAAGCACAACATCCAAACCATATTTAAACCACCTGCGAAAATAGGAGAAATTCTTAACAACCCTGAAGATAGAAAGACACGTCTAAGGAAACCGGAAGAGCGATGAGGCAACGTGTAAAGGAACATGAGAGTAGAGTCAGGCGAAAACATTTCACACAATCAGCACTAGCTGAGCATCATATCGGAACAGGACATCGCATTTTATTTAACAAAACAACCGTTATCGCAAAAACACAATATTTTTCCAAGAAAACATAGAGAAGCGATCGAAATCTCAAGACACACTCATAACATCAATAGGGACAATGGATATAATACCAATCAGATTTAGCTTTCCATCCTCCCGGGTTTAAAAAAAAAAGAATTGATTGGCCAATCAAGTTCGACAAGTCCCCACGGTGGGGTGATCTGTCCAATCACAGGCATCGTAGAGAGTAGATATAAGAAATGCCAAACCTGCAACATTAGTTTCAGGTTAGCTCTGAAGGAGTGAATTGAAATGTTCACGAAACGTCGGTAAGATTCCTAGTTTTGCACACGATTGTGACGCGAAATACCTCCTTCAAATTTATTATAATGAATCGTCGTGAAATTATCAAATCTATAACTGCATTTATAATTACAAGCACATTCAAAACTCATGCTATACCAATATACGATTGTGTATTTTAAGAAATATGTAATCCTCTATTTTTTGTTGCAGAGTTGAGTGTACAATTCGATTGTTTGCCTAATGGGGACTCGATTCCTGGTGTTCCTCGTTGCGGATCTTTAGCTTCTTCGCCTTCTGACAGACGTTCTCGAGAAACAGATCCTTCTTCAGCCAGACCTCATTCTTCTGCCAGGTCTCCATCAGCTGTCTCCATCGCGCCTCCTCTTCGTGACAGGTCCAGGTCTCCTCATGCCTATATCCGTTCTCCACTCATTCTCGGATTTAAACTTGAACATCTTAAATTTATTCGACTTATTCCAAACAAGAATCCGAACCGCATATTCGAACTTCGAAGATACGTTTTTCCTCCCGATAAACCCATTCAATTAAGAACATATAATAGTATCCAAAAGCGCATGCCAACCGAAGAAAGAATTGTATTATCGACGTCCACTGGTGATGTCTTTGCAATGTTAGACAGAAGACCAGCAGAAACAATTCTTCGTGGATTATTCACCCGTATAAATATTGATGATCATCCTTTGGGTTTCAAGGAAAAGCGGGCAAAAATAAACATATACAGCGGCGCTGTTGATGAATTGACCCGAGAAGAAATCGCGGAATGTCCAGTAGGGAACCAAAACGTATTCTCACATTATTATAGAGTAGAGCGTCTATAAACCACATATCTTTACACCAATAATTTGATTTTTAAAAAAGTCTTCCCGCTGCGGGCGCGCACATATTATTTCCTCATGTTTATGCATAGAACCTCTGAAATAAAATATTAAAACATTGACTACTGTTATATTTAATAATATTGGAACACCTTTTGTTCAAGATTCATCGGCTTTAACGAATACATGCACATCACTTGTCTTTCGCTTCGCGCTAGATTGAAGTGTCTCAAGAATGCTAAATTTTCTATATTATTTTGAACTCTATTATCATTAATGTATGTGTGACTCATTTCGGTACGTCGAATGGATACTGCTTATTCAGATATTAAAAAATGAAGTGCAAATCTAGCTCTTTATCATTAGTTTATTTTAAAACCCTGAGGAATGTATACGAACAATTCTTTTCAGATAATTGAAACAATTTACCTTTTTTACATATGGGGCAATATTTTTAAAGTGTACACACTCGAAAAATTAAAATGTCTAATTCTAATCTAATTTTCGTGTATATCGTACATTTCAGCGATTTTTATCTCTTCTAAAAGCGATAAAAGAAATGTTGCCCAATACAACCTACACTGAGCGAAGAATTCCCGTGTAGTTCGGGTTTACACCCCAATAGTTCGGGTGGTTTCTCTTTTTTTTTGTTTCACACGAAGGTTTGGTGCGCTTGCACTACTGAGACGTGCGATCACCCGAACCATTCGGGTGCTCAACCGAAACAGCAGCAACCGAAGTGGTGGGGGGCCCGCCCCAATATTTGGGGAGCTTGCACGAATGATTCGGCTAGTGGCACGAATGATTAAGGTCGTTATATAACTGGAATCAATTAAAAATCTTACACGTTGATGATTACAGTTCAACCCTGTCCTAAAGCACTACATGTACATTATCGAGTTTTCAATTATGTGATTTACCTAATCTTAGAATGCTCCGTTAGCATAAATATGAGTGATGAACAATAAATTCGACATAACCTAGAAAGAGTGACATTCGGGAAGAACCTGATGTTCATCAGCTGCGGCCATTAGCGAATATGCGCAAACGTCGAACGCGCAACATCCAACGCGGTTCACGACTCGAATCTCCTGAATCATTCGTGCAAGCTCCCCAAGTATTGGGGAGGGCTCCCCACCACTTCGGTTGCTGCTGTTTCGGTTGAGCACCCGAATGGTTCGGGTGATCGCACGTCTCAGTAGTGCAAGCGCACCAAACCTTCGTGTGAAACAAAAAAAAAGATAAACCACCCGAACTATTGGGGTGTAAACCCGAACTACACGGGAATTCTTCGCTCAGTGTAGACAGGTTATAATACGCCCTTTCTAATGCACATAAGCATTTTTTTTAAAGAAAAATTTGATCTTCAAAGAAGAAAGTCATAAACAAAATTTGAATTTCTTCATAGAAAGTCGCTTATTTGAATTTTTGCGCTAGAAAGCAACATTGAGTGTTTCGCTTTAGTAACCTTGAGATAAAAAAGTAAAATTTAATTCTCCATTCCTGAAAATAATCGTTTAGAACATCATAGCACGTGCGCAAGCGTCATTAGGTATACCGGAGCGCTTAAAACTGATTTCGTCAATAAATTATTGAAGTGAACTTTTTAATCGTGAAGCAGTTGAAGGAATAAGCTTAAGATTTCTTTCTGACTTGAACAAAATTTTTAAAAGAGCTTCCTTTTATGAAAAAAGTCTAACTTACTTTTAACCTACAATTCAGAAGGTCAAATATTTATTTTTTCCAAAAATAGTTACAAATCGCCAAAGCAGGTAGTATACTCTCCAAAAATTCAAAGCGTTAGACATTTTTATTATTGAAGGTCAAATATTAATTGTTTCAACCAATGCTTGCAATGCAATCAATAAGTGTGTAACCTTTAGATTGACGTTATTTCACGACATTAATTATGTACAATTTAGCCTCAATTACGACGGTTTTTGATTAAAAAATTTTTTGCAGAGCTTTGCTCTTCATAAGTGTTAATATTGAAAAATTGTTGTCATTCAGTTAAGAGTAATACACTAATATGTAGTTATAATATGCACCACGATATAGTTCAGATTTCGCTACCGCCATCATTTGAATTCTTCCGCTATGAGCTGGTAGTATAGGAGAAAATCTGCCATGGCACGACGTGCCGCCTCTCTCGCAACAAAAAGGACTCGTCGAGTGTTTAAGAAAACAGTCGACCTTGTAACGTGGTAAAAATTACCACGTCACTCAAAATTTTGCTCGAATAAACCACGAACTTTTGAAACAACCCGCGTGAGACAACAGAGCAAGAGCCATCTTCGAAGCACCACCGGGAAACACTCATGGCAATTATTTTTCACACTTTAATGTATTCCTTTAAACCTTATCTTTTCATACTTCCTCTGGAGCCTTATCTACTGACGAAAACAATGTTGTAACAAAAGGGAGGGCGAAATTCTATCGAGCACCGAATGGTAAATTCAAATGTAGGAGCTTCTTCCCGCTAGAACTGGAGGGCACCACCGTGCGGACGTCCGAGACCACCATCCAGTAAAAAGAAACTAATTGGGACGAATTTAGAAGAATTCGCTGGGAGCCCCCGTGAATCTTGCTTTGCGACAATCTCGAACTGGAGATGGTGGTGAATTCGTGTAAATTCGTGAAAAGTAATATAGTCTTCAGATATTCTATTCGCCTGAATTCAGCGAAAAATTGTTAGTGGATCTAATTCATTTGAATGCGTCAGCACGAATTATTTTCAGCGTCCGCCAATTCATTTTGATTCGCAAGATTTTAAGCCAAGCCTCAATTCGCCAGAATTCGCCAGCGCGAATACAGTTAAAGACTGGCCTATTCAATCGAATTCGTCAGCTATAACCACCGCGCTCGGCATGAAGGATCCGTTGTACATAAATATCAATGAGTCCCGTAGCTCAGTGGTCACCCTCTGGACTTTATACACCTGAGATCGCTGGTTCGAGTCTCGAGGCATGCAATTTTTATTTTATTTTTTTCGAAATGACCTCGACCACGAATTAGGGCGAATTGACACGCATTCAATTCGCTCTGGCCCAATTCGTTTTAATGAATCAGGAAGCAGAATTCGGGCGAATTTAAACATTTCAATTCACCGCAATCCTCCCGAATTAGTTTTTTTTACTGGGCACGCAACAGAGTCGTTAGCGGGCACCAAGCCCCGTATCATTAACGAGAGAGTAAACTGTCTCTGTATTAAATCTCTCTTATCGGATTAACACCCAACTGACGTACTTGAACATTTACTATTTTTTTGTATAATTTGAACCGCTCAATTGTATTCCGAAGGCCGAAAATTAGTAATTGATATTATAAACTGAGGTGCACTCCCGAAAAATACGAGTCTGCGAACTCGACTTAGCTTGTGGTAAATGCCCACGTGATGTCGACAACGTCGCCTATTGGACAGAGATTTCGATTCTAAAATTCTGACCCGTACGTATTCCGGTAGACATTTTCACCTATCACTCTTGCTCCGACGTCGTATCCAAAATGTTGAGCTCCGAAGACGAAGTTCAGCAGAACTTTTTCACTAAATATTTAAAGTTTGTAAAATCAAAGAAGGCGTCGAAACAAAATCAGTTATGAATTTTGGTTTACTGTTGCACTCGGTGGTCGAACGGGCATTGGTTCCATAGTAATTATTGTAGTGAAATAAGAAATCTTGCCACGTGTTCCGATCATGGAGGCACACCACTATAATAATTGAATGTTTCGCGAGTATTTCCGGATTCCGTGCATGCTTGAGCCGCGTTATTGTTAGTCAAATTAGTATTTAGTCCGGTTTTCAGATCTTCTGTTCCGGAAGTTAAAATGACCTTTTATTGTATATGGGGTTAAAGTATTAAAATGGTTCGATTTCGGTCGTTTTATTGTTAATTTAAAATGGTGGCCTAGCAAGTTTTATTTTTACCGAACCTATTCCTATCGCTCTAGGAACTTTTAATCGTTGGAGAAATCAACTAGGATGTAAAAAAAAAGTTAATGTCAGTGAATCTTCTCTTTGTACGGTACATCGGATATACGTAATTGGAGTTTATGTATAGAATTCCTGAAAACAAAACAAGAATTCAACGATTAAATTTGGACAAACACAACAAAAGGCTCCTATTGCAATTCCTAAAAACAAAAAAAATTTTTTTTTCTTTGCACAAAAATAAAAAAGAGGAAAGAAAAATGAGAAAGCAACCAACCACATCCCCTTTCTTCTCTTTTTTATTTCTTCCGTCTTTTTTTATTTTTATTATTATCAAATCACAATATGAAAGCATGCAAAATGTTTACCAACGTCTCGGTTCTCACGAAAGATAAGAAAGATAAGATAAAGATAAGATAACGAAAGGTTTCCTTAAAAACAACCCTGATATAATTTGCATGAATGCTGATAAAGGCAATATTACAGTTTGTATGAAGAAATCGGATTACATTAGGGATATGGAGGATTTACTTTCCAATCGTGATAACTTTGAATTATTGAGTGAAAATCCGTTGAAGCAATTAAGAAGAGACACTTTCAAGATTCTAGACAATTGGAGAAAGAAAGGACTTTTGGGAAAAGATATAAGATGGACTGATATAAATACCGAAGACACAGTTCTTGCAAGATGTTATGGTCTGAGAAAGATTCATAAAGATGGCTATCCTTTGAGATTGATTATTTCAACTATTAACACTCCCACGAAATTTTTAGAACAAAATTTCAATTTTATACTTGAAGACTCAATTACAACTTCCAAATACAATATTAAAAATAGCTGGGAATTCCAAAAAATTATTATTCAAAAAACTGTTCCTGATGACCATGTAATGATTTCTTTGGATGTTGTTGCAATGTTTGCAAGTATACCCCTTGAATTGGTTAAACAGGCAATTTTAAATAGATGGGATAATATAAAAACACGTACTCGATTAAGTCAAAAAGATTTTATTGAAGGGATAGTTTTCATTATGAACTCAACTTATTTTAAATTCAATGGATCTTTTTATAGGCAAAAATTCGGTACTCCCATAGGTTCAGTCATTTCTCCGATTTTAGCAGAAATAGTTATGGAAGATTTGGAGGTCTTTGCTTTTAAGAAGCTGGATTTTGTTTTGCCCTTTTACTTTCGGTATGTTGATGATACCTTATTATGTGTTCCTCTAGCAAAGTTACAGGCAGTTTTTGATGCTTTCAATAGTTTTCATTCAAAACTTCAGTTCACCCATGAAATAGAGAACAATAATAGAATCAGTTTTTTGGACGTAGAAGTAATTAAAGGTCAGGATGGTAATATTATTACTAATTGGTATGGGAAAAGTACATATTCAGGTAGAATTTTAAATTTCTTTTCGGCTCATCCTTTTCAAAACAAAATTGCAGTAATCAAAAACTTAGTTGACAGAGCTCTAGGTTTGTCCCACATTTCATTTCACAAAGAGAATTTGAATATAGTTAGGAATATCCTTTTTCTTAATCATTACCCACAAAAATTGATTGAGCAACATATCACAATTAGAATTCAACAAATCAAAAACAAACAAAGTAACATTTTATCTGCAGATAATCAGAAAGAATTGAGAGAATATAGTTCTTTCAATACTTTTGTTCTTCCTTTTTTTGGTCAAATTTCGAAAACTATTGAATTTATGTTAAAAAAATTTAATATTCATACTATTTTCCGTATACCATTCAAAATGGATTCAATAATAACTTTTGGTAAAGATCCCTTAGATAAATTTGAAAAAGGAGGTGTTGTTTACAAGATCACTTGCAAGATCTGTGAGATGACTTATGTGGGACAGACTGGCAGACTTCTTAATACTAGGGTGGAGGAACACAAAAGTGATGTTCGTTTAGAACGTTGTTATAAGAGCGTTCTTGCTAGACATACGAGAGGGTTTGTTGATGTTGACCATAATTTTGACTGGGATAATGTTGAAATTTTACACAGTGAAAGTAATGAGAGAAAGAGAGAATTCATGGAAATGCTTTATATTAAAAAATAAAATAAGTTGTCTATTAATTTAAAAACTGATTTGGATAAATTAAACAAAAGTTATTCTAGTATGATTAATTACATTTAGCAATACGTTTTCATGGGTCTTGACTTTCTCTCATTTCTTGTTTGTTTATAACGGATTTGCCTTTTGACCCACATTTAGTTGTCAGGTGTCGCGGCGATAGCGTCGTTATTTCGTCGCTGTTCCTACCTGCTCTAATTTTTCTTGCCTTGATAAGGGAGCTGTGTGAGCACCGAAACGTTGGTAAATATTTTGCATGCTTTCATATTGTGATTTGATAATAATAAAAATAAAAAAAGACGAAAGAAATAAAAAAGAGAAGGAAGGGGATGTGGTTGGTTGCCTTCTCATTTTTCTTTCCTCTTTTTTATTTTTGTGCAAAGAAAAAAAATTTTTTTTTGTTTTTAGGAATTGCAATAGGAGCCTTTTGTTGTGTTTGTCCAAATTTAATCGTTGAATTCTTGTTTTGTTTTCAGGAATTCTATACATTAACTTGATTATTGGACGTTAAATGGGAATTTGAATTTGATTTTAATCTAATTTAAAATTCTTAAATTTTAATTGGAGTTTGTTGAAATAAATTGATGTCATATTAGCTCGGGGTGCAATATTTTAGGACCAGATTTAAACTCGCTGTACCCTTGCTTTTTATTAATATTCCACAAATTTTGGGGGATTCTCCCTACATATATTTTGGGAAAATTCTCGAAATTTAAAGCATTATTAAATATTAGCATAGGGAATATTCCCCTTCAAATCTTGGGAAAAATTCAACACTTTTTAGTTAATATTTCAGGAAAGTTTATGGAGATATCCCTAAATATCGAGTATCAATATTCACAAACTTTGAAGCAATATTTCGCAAATTTTGGGGACTTTTTCCCTACATAAAGTTCGGGAAAATTCCCTAAATTTTCGGTATAATTACTCAATAGCATGGGAAATTTTCTTCATTAAATCTTAGGGAAAATTCACAACTTTTTAGTTAATATTTTACAAGACTGTTTGGGGAATTTTCCCTACGAAGCTTTGGGGAAAATTCCCCAAAATGTGTGGAAATTAGCGTCAACACAATTTTGGGGAAAATTCCCCAAGAAAATGTTTACAGTTTACCTTAAAAACTGTGATATTGAAACAAAAAAATTATAAAAACAACCAATTTTCTACCTGTGCTCACCTCTGCATTCTAATCTTTTAAACAATATATATCGAAAATATGCTGCACACTAAACGGTAATCGATATGACGTTTTTAAGGGGTTGTTTTAACTTTTGCCTAGAAACCATTACACTCCTAATTTGGGTAAAATTGAAAAAACTATTCTTATTCATAATCGTGACTAATTTTGGAAGAGAATTGAGGGCGAACTTTCAAAAACAATATTTTAAATTGTTTTCCATTCGTAATATTTTACTTTTTTCTCATTAAAATTAAATTTATGTGCATAATTGGTGGTGTGTTTACATAGTCTTTTTTCGATGATGATTTTGATCTGATCGATGTTCAGATATTCTAATCTTTAAAGGTCTCTTTGTCTGGCCTATATATACCCGTCCGCAGTTTATACAGGTTATTCTGTATAAAACATTTATTTTTTCAAACTATGGTTGTCTATTTTTTTTTTACAAATTTCTTAATTTGGTTGGTATAGTTCTTTGACGAACGGTACTACTATTATTGTTTTTAACTCAATTTCTTTCCTTTAGTTTAGTTGTGAGATGTTAGTGTTGTACGTTTTTCATCTTTGATGTATGGTTTTTTTTTTAATAAAGTTGTACGGGTATTTATTTTTCAATCAATTTTGTGTAACTATGGCAATATTTTTAGGGTGGAACTCAGGTTATGAAAGTTTTATAGCTCTGTCTAACATTGAGAAAATTATCCCTTTCTTATGGTTTCACGTCTGGAACTCTGGACTAATGGCATGATGTGTTCGAACTAAAATTTTTATTTCGAATCGCGAACGAATACATTCCCAGAAATATACAAATTTTCGCAAAAAATATTTGTTTCTAAAGAACCATATCACAATTTTTTGTTCAACAAAGCACTAGATCCTGCTATGTATCTTAAATTGAAAGAATTGCAGTAAAAAAAAAGGGTTTTGCAGAAGCTGGAGTTTATGATGTTATGGGTTGAGAATTTTTCTTTCAAATTAGCATATGAACTAGTTTATCTGCTACAACTTAGTGTAAACTTCAAATAGTAAAAAATAATAACTAAAAAATGAAACAACTTGCGATTCGTCCACTTTAATGTATCCATATAGCAAATAACCGTTGTATAGGAAAACAATATTTTAGTATAATTAAAAAACCGAACAAGATGATTTTATCAAAATAGTTCAAGTTTCAACCTACAAAATACATTTTCAACCCAATGGTCGAATTTTAAAACAAAAAATTAAAAACTCAACCAATAACACTTGAATTTTTCAGCAAAAAAGACGAATTTTTTAGAAGAAAGTTGAATTTCCAACCCGAATAGTTGAATTTTCAAACAACAAAGATGAATTTTCAACAACGAAGTTCCATTTTCACGAGGTAATCAATTTTTTAACCAAGAAAGATGAGCTTTCAACATGAAAAGATAATCTTTCAACCAAATGGTCGAATTTTAAAACCAAAGCGACGAATTTTTTAATTTTGTAGAAAACAGTTAAATTTTTAACAAAAAAGTTCATTTTTAACCAAAAAGATGAAACTTCAAGCTGAAGGACGAATTTTCTATTTAAAAAGACGATTTTACATGAAAGTAGTTAAATTTTCGACTAAAAAAGACTTTTTAACAAAACTTTGAATATTAAACATAGCTGAATGATTAATTTTCTACCAAAAGTCGCATTTTAAATAAAATCCATGATTTTTCAATAAAAAAAATAAATTGTTAACCAAGAAAACGAATTTCCTACCACAAAGAAAATATGAATTTCTAAATTGAAATGATGAATATTCAACTGAAAAAAAAAATTTTAATGAGTAATTTAGATTTTTAAACAAAAAATATTTTAACTTGAAATAAAAATATCAAAGGATATTCAAAAGTTTTGAAAAGATTTTTTAAAAAACTAAAAAAACTTAGGAGATATTCAAAATTAAAAATGTTGGACATTTTTTCTTAAACATTCATAACAAATAATTAAAAAAAAATACACCTTAATATCATTAAAATCACCAAAGTTATGAAAGTTTAAGAAGAACGGCTCAAAATTTTTAATTTTGAATATCTTCTGAGTTTTTTATTTTTTCAGGAAATTAGTATATGGATAATGTTTCAACATCTAAGAGTACCTAAGATTTCCTAAGAGTTCAAATTGTTCACCTGAGAGTTCAAATATTATATTTTAATTCTTTTTCAGGTAGACCAGATAACGGATCGCCTTCAACTCACGCACTCAACAACACGACCCTAAACCCTTCTGGATTGAACTGCATGAAGATTTAGAAAAGAAAGACATCGTGGACTTGACGAACGAATGGATTTTCAATGTTGAAAAGAATGGAGACGACGATTTGTCTGACAAGAGCCAGTTCTTTCTGAAGAAAAAATTTTACTAGAAGATAGTAACATGGATGAAAGCAACGTAAGTGTGGATGATGTTAAGGCAGAAAACCCTAAGTTTCCATTCTCGTCTTTTATGGAGTTCAGCAATATAATCATATTTCCGCAATCGGGCTTACTTGTAAATGATGTTATTGAGATGGTGATGGCCTTCAGTATTGCTTTGAGTCTCACCTCAGAAGGGCGTAATTATCTAATTGAATTGCTTAAAGTTTGTGCTGGACCTGAATTTTATCTTTGGCAGGTAATAGATTATCTCTTAAAGAAACATTTTGATCCGCCAGCAATTAAAATAAAATAATATTTTTATTGAGGTAATTGTGAGAAAAAGGTAGCTCACTTTTCAACTAAGGCAGGGATTACAAATATAAAAAGGACGTGTGACAACTGTCAAGAGGAGACGACTGTTAGTCTCAGTTGCAAAACAGTTTTGTTATCTGTCGATTTTAAATACCAGGTAAACATCTTATTACAAAATAAAAAATTACGGGATTCTATAATAAAAAGCTTAGAATCCGAAACCGCAATGGAATGTGAAACTAACAGTTCGATAAGAGATATCCACGATGGGCAGTTATACAAACAAGTGGACAAGTTGCATCCTAAAACAATAATGTATATAGTTAGCATGGCCGGTGCTCCTTTTCGATCGGGTACAAAAAAAGGTTTCTGGCCTCTTCAAGTTTTCATAATTGACCTTGAAAGCAAAATAGGATATAAAATCGTGTTATTAGTGGGTTTAATGATACTTGATCACGAACCCAAGCCAGATTTAATGAATCTTCTTATATACGCATTTAACGAACAAGCTCAACTTCGTCGTACATCAGGTATCTCTTTTGCTGTATTAGAATACGGAATTCGTAAAGAATACCACTTCACATTAACGCCACTATGTGTTACTGCAGATTCAGTACCTCGAGCTATACTTCAAAATCGAGTGCAGTATAACGGTTATAACGGCTGCAGCTACTGTTATCAGTATGGAACTTATTGTAATTCCGTTCAGTATCCGTTCTTAGAAGTAGATTCTGAAGCAAGGACTAATGAATCGCACATGATCGATGTGCTAGCGCGTTAGAAAAATGATCTTTTGTAAGAGGAGTGAAAGTTCGGTCAGCTTTTTGCAATTGAAATACTATAGATATCCCTCGTGAAAAGAAAGACCAACTTAAGATCACATTATAGGCAGGTATAGTCCTGTCCCGGCAGTTTGAACCCCCAATATCCCATCATTATTAGGCTCATCAAATTTTTATTTGGAGGGAGGGACAGAGTTCCATAAATATAACGGAAACTGGTTGAAGCCTCTAGATCTCATAAATGCTCATAAATCAGCCCAGGTCTTTAGGACTTTTATGTATAGCTAATCTGTTGATACAGGCAGCTATCCTTATTACAGAGAGAGAGAGAGAGAGAGAGAGTGGTGTCTATTTCAATTCCCTCAAAATGAGGCAGGTATAGGCTGAAGGGAAAATACCAGAAAAAGACCAAACGTGGTTTGAAACTGGTCTCAAAGTGATCGTAAGTTAGCCTTTCTTTTCACAAGTGATGGTCTGGAGTTTTATCCTCGATGCAATGCATAATAGAGTTTTAGGAGTTACTTTCCAGTTATGGGATTTATGGTTCAAGCTATTGACACCATTAGAGCGAAGGAAAATTGACGCCCTTTTGCTCCTCATAAAACCTCTTCGAGATCTTTATCGATTGCCGGGAAAATTGTCAAATAGAAGTAATTGGAAAGCTGCCCAATGGAAAGCCTGGTTATTTCATTACAGTATTCCGAGGATGATTTGATGGTATTCGTTGCTACATTTGAACAAATTTACGATATACAAGCTATGACTTTTAACGTCCATATATTGTTACATTTAGTTGAAAGTGTACGACGTTCAGGGCCTCTTTGGGCAGTTTCCGCTGTTTCTTTTGAAAGAAATATTTTTGTTCTAAATCGCTCATTGCAAGGTCCGAAGTGTGCTGATCAGCAAATGACTGCAAGAAGGCTCCAACTTTTATCATACAAACAAGAACCTCGTCCTCTGTCTGTTCCTGAATAAGTTCATGAATTCTGCGAAAGTTTCTTTAATACAAAACGCTTCACTGCCCGTCTGGAAACTGCCAAGCTTGGCCTCTTTTAATTAGTGGCCCTCTAGAGGCCCCAGAAAGGCGGCCCACTGTGGAAACGCCCAGCTGGGCCCTCGCAGGGGCCTCTTTATATGTGCCCCTTTACTTTGTTTTCTAAACAAAATTCCAAGTCCGATCACCAAGTAAAACAAAAAAATTTTAAAAATATAAGTCCAAAAACAAAGGTTGAATTATAATAAAAAATTCCAAAAAATATTTGTATCATGATCTTTTTCACCTTGTTTGGGATTGTGGAACATATAGAAACATTTTCTATTACTCAGCTAAATTCTAACGCCGAAAATATGACTTTGAATATGATGGTTAGATTGTTATAAAATGTTCACAAAAAAATGGTTGCTGACCATTGTTTTGATCACGTCAAAAACATTAAAACGTTGAAAGGCCAGCCTATACTGCGGATCGCGGACTCTTACACATGAGGAGGATTAGAGCTGAATTCGTCGGACTATGACTGATATGAAGGTAAGTTTAAAACCTATTTTTTGAAATCATGATTCACGATATTTACAGTTTATAGTATTAAATTTTGATAACAAATAATATGAAACTGATTTAAAAATAAACATAGGTCGCAGAACCAAGAAAAGATGAAAAGTATCTAACAGGGAATCAACTGATTACAAAAAAGTAATTATCTGATTGAGTTTAATTTCAGAGTTTTCAGAGACCATCATTTTCTCAGTAAAGAAAACATAACCTGAAAATATTTAAAGTGTTGTCTGCGTTTTAAAGAAAGTTTAACTATATCAACGATTAAATTCTGAGTATATTATAATTATATTATTTTCATCAACACCAGTCGCTCGAAATTCATAGATAAAAATAATTATTTGATTATAGTTTCAGGAGAGAGTGCACAATCGGATGTGTCTATAGATCTAACACAGGCTTTATTACCAAATTTGAATGTTGAACAAGCTGGCAATGCAACTCTGGAAGAGAGTGACTTCGATGAAGAATATGAGCAAGAGCCGAGAGAACATAATGCATTTTACGATGCCGATATCATGGACGCTATTCTTGGTGAGGAAGATTCGAGTGATGCCGAAGAAGGAGATGAAGCTGATGATGAAGAAGAAGAAGAACCAGAAGTTGCAGATGATCAACTTGAATCGCCAGAAATATCACAGTTGAAGTTATGGGCCAAGCAAAAAAATATTAAACTCGATGCAGTATATATGCTATTGGGAATTTTTCGCCAAAGATTGTTACCATCGTTACCAAAGTTTGGGAAAACTTTTTTAAAAACAAAAAGCACTAAATATAATATCATCGAAATGGCAGGTGCGAATGGAAAAGTTGGCGAATTTGTTCTTTGTGCTCGATTTCATGCACCTTTGTTGTTTAAGCATCATGAAAAAGTTATTGGAATATTGGTTAACAGTTGATTTGAATGTTAGATTAGATACAAGGGAAAGAGAAGAACTTTCGAGACGGATGAATGTCTTTTACTCACAAATTCGATCCGAATTTCAAAGAAAATTTAGATCCACAAAACATTTAGCGAAGTGGAAAGCAGTAGGAAAAGAAGGTAGAAAAAGAAACCAATATTTAGGTATCCATTTAACTCAGGGGACCACATGAATATGTGGCACTTAAGAAGCGTCCCAAAAAACGGAATTAAAACTGTTCCACTGAACTTCGTTAAAAGCAAATTAGTAAAATTATGTGTTTCTTCAAGAGCAAATGCTCGCGAAAAAGTTTATGTAATTCCTTTACTTCACTAAATCGATAACAATTGAAATAAATGTACGTATATAAAGCACGTTTATAAAATAATATGTATGGGTAATAAAAATATTGTCACAAGCTTAAGAATATTGAAAATTTTTAATTATGTTCAAAATTTGATTTCGTTTTATCTGAATAATATGAGTGTTTCACTTTTTTCATAAGAACTGGGTTATGAGAATGAGAATAGGAAATAAATCAAAGAATTTAGTGCTTAAAATTTGTAATAACTTTTTAAAAATTAGGAATGTAATGTATGAACAATTTACATTCTGAAAATTTCACCAGTTCATTTTTTATAGTTTGCTTTTGTCTTGAGTATACTAAATTTACAGTAAAAATATTTGAATTAATACATAATACATTTCAATTGTAATTTCGCGCCAAATTCCGCAGCCATTCCTGTCATCTCATTGGCTGACTGGATTCTCAATCCGGTTCGATTCCGGCTGTTACGTTCCGCTTCATGGTCCAATGATTCCCTTCGATGCCATTTCGCGTTTGCCACGACTTAATATGTACGTCTTCTCTCCACGTGGTGCTTTTCAGGTTAAAAAAAAAAAAAACCTAATCGTATTATTTTTATTTTAAAATAAAGAATAACCGCCATTCACGATGAGGTAAGAAAGTTTTTAATATAGCTTCGATAATTTTGCTATTAAATACTACTATAAAAAAAAAATATTAAAAGTTATTTGCTATTTTACTTCTTTCTGTTTGTTTAATCACAACACATAAATTGAAAAAGAATGTATTTTCCATAATTATTTTCGAAATCCGGTTTACACTGAAACTCCGAAATTAGTATTTACCTGAAATTGTAAATATATTATATATTTTGAAATCAAGGACAGAAAGATTTACGTTTGAAAATATGTATATAAAAACTGTAATTGTGGTTTGCAACGGGATTTTAGAAGAAATACATTTTATTCTGAATTCGAAAAGGAAGTTGTCTTAAAGAATTATTACAGTTCTGACTTTGAACAGGGAATTCAGATCTGGTACAAGGAGTTTTCAAAAAGAATTATAACGCTAAGTTGTAGAGGAAATTTTCGAGAAGAATTACAATTCTTGGAACAGACTTGGAACAGTGAATTTTCTAAAAAAATTACAATTTTAACTTTGGGATTTTTCGAAAAGAAATAAAATTTTGAGTTAGGACATGAAAATCTCGAAAAGAAGTATAATTATCAGACCGAGAAAATGAAAGATTGATCGGGAAATGGCCGGGAATTTTGACGCTATGAAAATGCTATTTGAAAATTAAATATTAAAATTTTGTTCATTATAATTATCTCTTTTAACTCAGTACAAGTGATGCGACCCAATACAAAATTGAAAAAAATATTTTCCCATACCCAAGAAATTTAGAATTCAAAAATGTAAAATCGACTTGCCAAATCGCAAAAGAAAATTTTTTTTTCAATTGAAAAATAATTTGTTGAACTATTTTGTTCAAAAATGAACTTATTGGTTGAAAATTTGAGATTGCGAAATTTAAAAATAAATTTCTTGCTCAGTTACAATTTTTTTGAAAATGTGCAAAAATATGTTGCTTTTTTGGATTGAGTCATATGCACACATTTTAAAAAAAGTTGAATATGTCGAAGCTAGAATTTATTCAACTTGAACCAAGGAAAAAATGGTATATTTTGCTTTTTCGAAAAATAATTTTTGTCGTGAGTTAGGGTTTTTGGGATTTCATATCTTGTTTGCGATTTTGCAACGTTATAAGCACCACGAAAAAAATGTTTTCCCATGAATAAAAAATAATAGCATGTTTCTTTGGCTCAAGCTGACTCAATTTCATTTTCGAATCAATTCAAGGAACATGCTTTGTATATTTTATCAAAAAATTTTTAATAAGGCAAATTTTTTTTTTTTTTGAAAAAATTTTAAATTTAAGAAATAGGACGGAAGATATTAACCGATTTCAAATTTTTGCTTCACTTATTTTGGATATCCACCCACAAATTGTTATCCCTCAGCTCAAACGATTTGATTAATTTCAGTATTTTTACTTCGCTCTACTGAAGAGAGTAGTTTTAAATTTACATTGAAAGTATTCATTATAGTAATGAAGAAATGACAAATCTTGAGAAGAAATATTCATGAGAACGACGTTAAACATATAAAAATTGTGGACTGAACTGATTGTATTTCTTCTCGGACTTTTTTATATCACTCTGGATGAATTTCCATCATTGAAAAATCATTGAAAATGATTTAAAAATGTAACACTTCCTACAAGAAGATTGTCCTTTTCGACATATGAAAATGAATGTTTGATCTTTCCCCTATTTTCCCCATTTTCGTGAGAAAACCACCCTATTTCCCCTTTTTCGAGCTCATTTTGCGCTGCGATCCTTCATTTCATGACTGTGTATATATAGTTTAAAACTTAATAATTATTTTTGTAGGAACTTATGAGGAAGCAGAAAGAAGATTATCACAATTAGCACGTGATGAGTTTTCCTTTACGCACGATTCTGAAGAACCTGCAAAAAAAGCGGCTAGAAACGAAAAAAAGATAAAAAGCAAGAAGCATATTGTGAATGACAGCACCTTGAAAGCTGCAAAAGTACGTTCCTTATCAGAATCGGATAGCGAAGCTAACTCTCGAAAGAAAACAAAGGTATATCATTCCGATCCAGAGAATTCTTCTAGGGAAGACGACAGTTCCTCCAGTTCTTCATCAGGTAGTAAGGGACGGAAGAATAAGAAACAAGAAAAATCAAAAAAATATAGTAATACCTGCATACCAAGAGGTAACAAAACAGATTCACACTCGAAGACTCAACAAATTATCAACAATGTAGAAGAAGAAACTTCAGGTACCTTTTTTATGAAATCTTCACTTTATCACGGAGAATAGGTTTTATAATTATATCTGACAGTATAATTTTTTTCATTATTTGCAGCCGCCGTCAAGTATAATGTTGAAAAGGGAAAAATATCGGAGAATAATAGGCCGACTCGAGATTCATCAGTAACATATGAATTATCGACATATACAGATTTATCTGGGGAAAAAATTGTTCAAATGAAAAAGCAAAGTAGTAATCCTCCGCAAACCGTCAATCACGGTAATTACTTCAATAAAAACGAAGACCAACAACTAAATAAAAATTCCAGAGACTTTTTGAACAAGTCAGATTCAACGAAACAAAATTCTACAGGTAATATTTATTCGCTTGAAATTTAAAAAAAGAGGGCCAATATAGCTAGAAAACTGAAGTCTACCAATAGGACAACTATCTACTTCCTAGTTGTATATGTATTATATATTTATTCTATTTTAACATTTTCTTATTGTTTGCAGAAAGAGTATTCAAAAGGATGGATCACATTCAATTTGAAACCAAACAAAATTCAAAAAAATTGGACCGGTTTCTGGAACTGCAGATGGCTAAAAAAATGGATGCGGCTCAACCTGATTTGATAACTCACTATAAATTACAGTTGCCACTGGAAACCAAAAAAGAGTTTGATCTATTTCATAGACAACTTGAAGATGATGCAGAGTTCCGCGATGGATTCGTAAGTACTTTTATTCTGCTTTAACGAATTATTTTATTCATCACTAAAAAAAACTCAAATTTGTTACTGAGGTTCATATTAGTTTGTTTTAAAATTTTCACTTTATTTCTATCATTTTTTCATAGAAATCGTGCGCATTAGTCTTCTTGGATGGAAAGCGAATATTAACCAGGACGTTGGCTAACATTTTAAGGAAATATGTCTCCAATCGCCTGCTACTTCATTTTACTGTAACAAGAAAGGTGGCTGATAAGGAGTTGTTTTCTGATACTGCAATGTATCGATGTTTTTTTGGTAAGATTTCATGTGAAAAAAATCTAGTTTCGTTCAATATTAATATTTTCATAGTATCATTTATCAACAGCCATACCACGCTGAAAAAACAAGTTCTCGTCAGATCACTGAAGTTAAGCAGCGTTGGGCGCGGTTAGCACTTGGATGGGTGACCATTCGAGAAAACTGAGTGCTGTTGGCACATCGTGGGTGTGGTGAGCCCACACTTGTAGTTATTTACTACAAGTTATCAACCTAGAAACACTACCCGAATCGGGTAGTGTCACGCCTACCCCGAAAGGGAAATGGCTTAATGGTATATAATGGTATATTTATCAAATCTAAATATTCTTATGATTTGTATAGCCGCTTTAAAAGTACTACACGTGGATAGAGAGGGGAAGGACCTCACCGAAAAAGCATTTTCTACAGACGTAGGAACTGTGCTTAGAGGTTCGAAAGATTGGGATGGAGGCAGAAAGATGAGATCAAAAAAATCGAACACTGAAACTAATCGGTTGCAGTCAAGAAATCAGCCCAGCGGAAGTGAAAGTGATTAAGTACATTAATCCAACTTTAAAATTAAATATAATTTCAAGTTCAAGATGAAGACATCCTGCTTTTTGGTTAAACGTTCAACTATATTTTGAATTTAGAGTGATTGAATGGTCGTTCAATAAGGTTTTTATATAATTATTTCATACTTTTTCTTTGTGACGTGTCTTCACTTTACTCGCGCTTTATCTAGATTTGATACATAACTTATTCGTCCTTGATCGAATTGAAAACATGTTTTCTATATTAGTTGAAAGTTTATTGTACTTCAACTATAGTTGTTTAGAATATAATTTCATGGAAAAGTAATACTGCTTGGTCATTATATAGTTTTAATTCTGCCACCATTATAATGGCAGCTTTTGTTTTAAAAAATAAGAATGGTATTCAGAGTCATTAGCGATTTCAAAACATTATCTAAATATTATATGCAAAGCGTCTTCAATGAAAAGTAATAAGTATAAAATAAAATTCTTTTCATTTTGCACTTATTACTTTTGACACAAGACGTTTCGTATATAATAATAAGTTAATTTTGTATAACCGTTAATGACTCTGAATTAAACTCAATTTTCAAAAATTTTAAAATGCTCTTGCAGGGCAATAAAGGGGAAAACTACTTTAGGACTTAGGTGCGCCTTTTAGGGGGCTTAGCTGGGCACTACAGAGGGCCACCTCATTGGCCCTTCGTGGGCAGCCTACATGGGACCTTCGAAGGTGAGCATGTCGAAACTATGTGGGCCCTTCGTAGTTTGCCAACGTAGGGCCAACATAGTAAAAGGGCAAATTACGATGGCCCTCGCGGGGGCCATCTCAAAATTTCCACACGGTGGCTAGTGCGAAAACCGTTAATAACGTAACATTTTTCGGTGAGCTGATGGTTGCTGCTGATCAACCGTTAGGGAACTAATTCTTCTACAGGTGCGCTTACCGCGATCAGATGTATAGCAGCGTCAAATATACTCGTTCGAAGACACTTGATGATACTATGATAGAATTAAATACAGGAGAAATTGCCCAAATAGAAGAAATATATCTGCGTAACGATGGCACTTGTTGCTTCGAAATTCATAAGTTTATCGCTAAGCCCATTTCCATTGGCTCCCACGCCATTCCTTACATATGGGAAATAACATCAAAAACCGATTGTGATGCGGTTATTATTTTCGAAGTTCGATCAAAAATGGTCAAGTTAGATATACCACGAAAAGATTATGTTTGTAATGTACCGAATACTATTGATCTGCAATAAGCGATATGTAGTTGTACCCATTTACGTCAGGGTGGGGTGAAACTGCTAAAACTAATTAAATGTGAGTTGGCATCCAAAAAAGTGCAGAAAACAAAATTTTTGAAATCGGTTAATATCTCCTGTTTTCTTTTTTGATTTGAGTATTCAAAATAGCTTTCCTATTGTTTCAAAAATTGTGAAAGATTGTTATAAGTAGGGTAAATGTCCCAGTAATCGCATTCAAATGAAAGAAAAGTGTCGCATTAATGAGGATTGACTTGTCTTCGGTTTCCTTCGGATTCAATAATACCTTAATGGACGCGAAATCCCGCATTGTACAGGATTCATTTACTTGAAATTTTTGTTTCGCATTTAGTCGCATTCAAAATTTAGACGCTATATGCGACGTATCGCATTTGAAAGCTTTGGACTATCCTCCAAACCGAGGTTGTTGAAAAGCAGATTTCAGGAGAACATCTCGTGTACGCGAAACAATACTTTTCAATCCTACATTTCTTGTAGCGATCGAAGCCCCACTGCTGGTCGACGTGAACTCGCCATTGTGCTTAGTCAATATGTGTGTGCCTCCCGCTTCGCGTGAACTGTCGCAACGTGATGACGCTGTTAGGCAGATAGGTCGTTAGGGTACAGTGCCTTACCGTAACGCTCCTGTTTTGTCACGCCTGAGTAAACATGTCACAACTCCCCGAAGCTCCTCTCACACATACCCGCGGCGCGGTGTCAATCTCGGCATGACTAACTCCGGGCTTGCTATCTCCGAGTTTGACTGTACTTTGCATAGCATTTAGAAGCATGGAAGTCCTCACTTTCGAGGTGGGTGTTGCAAGAAAATTTGAACTACACCAGCTTTTATTCCAAGATAACTTATTCTCCTCTGAGTAGTTTCTAAAAAATCAGATCAAAAATATGAAAGGATGAAATCCTTCTTCTCAATTCTTCTAAAAAATTTTTGTAGAAAGTAGTATATTATTTTTTCACTGCTTTAAACTTGTCCATATAGTAGACTATAATTTTTTTTCCTTGAAACTGACTCTTATCAAACGTAAATATCTTACAAGGAAAAACTTGTCGCCCTTTATCTAAGAGATAACGACTATAATATAGTTGATATAAGCTAATGAAGCAGTAGAATATTCATCAGTTACGTTGTTAATAAAATCCTTCATTATTAAATTCATCAGTTTCTCCTATAATTTGAAATTATGAGTATTGTCTGGACTTTGGTCTTGAACTTAGCAATCATCCTCGATACTATCGGTGAATATAATAATAAAATTCAGAATAAAATAAATATAATAAAATAAAACTTGCAATTATAGATGTGTTATATGTCCATGATTTTAAGTTTTTTTTTTTTTGAAGCTATTGCATTGTAATGAATGCGGAGTGAGATTGTTAGTCGTATTATTTAAAATAGTAAGTAAATAAATTCAGTGGCGTAACTAGGAACCTGCAGGGCCCTTCCGAAAAATTCTTGAAGTCGACAGATTGAAATTGAAAAAGGGTGATTTTTGAATCGGTTACTAGTAAAACAATTTTTACAATAAAGTTAAATAGATATAATATAATAGTTAAAGATCCTGCTTATGATATTTTCAGCGGCGGATAGAGACAATTTGCCGCCCTAGGCATTTGCGAAACAAGATGATAGGATTAATATGCCATTTCTTCGTTATCAAATAATATTATTGGTAACAAATTATAATTAAACATTTTCATTCGCAATTTCAATTTTGCCGCCCCTGAAAAGTTGCTGTCTAAGGCAGCTGCCTACGTTGCCTGTTCGATAAAACCGCCACTGGATATTTTTCATTTTTTATGACACTAAAAATGTTTAAGAACATATTTGATTAATTTTTATACAATAATTGAAAACAATTGGTAATAGAATTGTAGTTCATTTCCAATTCTAACATTACAATAACTTTTTCAACCTTTCCGCATTGATATTTCTTGGAATTATTATCATTTGATAAAAACAACAAATATTTTCTCATTTTTTCGGATTCTTAGAAAAAAATGTTTGTCATACTACTGTGATAAATCGATCTTCAATTTTCATTTTCTCGGAACCGAATAATTTTTTTGTATGAAACATTACTAACCTAATTGTTGTTGTCCCGGCGGGGTCCTACGTGACAAGTTTTTTTAGAGTAGTTTTTCACATGATATCTTAGAATAAATATCTCGTTCATCTTAAAAGCTTGTTTCGTTACTTTTTAACCCTTAATATCCATTAGATTATGGAGCCAGTGCGCCGTCCTGTTGGTGTTAAAAGGAATCGCCTATTCGCGCGCGAGGCGTGATACAAGAAACCGAGAAACGGATAAGTGTGATTCGCGAGAGGCCAAAAAAGTACGCGTTGAAAGTTCGTGACGCGCAAGTGCCACATCAAGTGTAAGATGACGGACTTAATTTCGACTAGACACATAGATAAGCTTAACGGGTCCAGGAAATAGAAGTAAACTTGACGTGGAGTGTTTCTTCTGTCACAAAAACGGATATTATGCCTGGAAATGTCCGAAACAGAAAAACAAAAGCGAAAACGCAGAGAACAAAAATCAGTCAGACGATTGCGCACTCGTCACCACCAACATAGCGGAAAATACGTCACGCGACATACAAGCCGAGCGTGCAGGCACATTTCTTTCAAACGCGAGTGGTATAGAGTCTTTTTGGCTTCCTCAGGCGAGTGTTTTATGCTCGGCGATGATGGTACATGCGAAGTGCGCGGACCGGGCACGATAAAAATTCGTAAGTTTGAGAACAATGAGTGAACGGATTCAACGATCGAAAACGTATTATATGTTCCAAAACTTCGAAAAACCCTGTTTTCCGTCGGGGTGTGCACGTCGGGAGGTTTTGGCGTGATTTTTAAGGAAAATCGTGTGGTGATTTCTAGACGCAGAGATATCGTTGCCGAAGGTACGAAACAGGCGTACGCGACCTATCAAATGTTTTTCGTTGTTCCACTTGCAGTGCTTCCCCTGCCTCGCTTTTTCTCCACTTTTGTTTCCTTTCTTCGAGCGCTTCTCCGAGCGTAGCCCATCCTCTCGGTCTTGCGCGGAACGACGTCCACGTAGCTAATCGGTTTCAGCTCGTACGTTTATAAATTTGAATTACGGAAATAATCAAGAATCAAATGTGGTCATATGTGGTGTGTCGCGCTGCACACCAGGCTTGGACGGATCGGACGCTCTCGTATCCGCTCGGCTTCGGTCGCCAAGCAGCCGAGAGTGGCCATGCTCCCACCTCCTCGAGCTCCATCCTAGCAAAGGCGGTAAGAGTGGGGTTTACTGTGTTGACAGATTTCAGCTCCCACCGCTCGTCCGTGGCCATCCATGTTTTAGAATAAATATCTCATTCATCTTAAAAGTTTGTTTTGTTACTATTTAACCCACAATATACATCACATAAACTTGATGTCTCGCAGCCAAGCCTGCTCCAATTTTAAGTTAGACTCACTCTGAGGTTATCAACTTCCACATCCATTTCTCAAATCCATTTCTCTAAACGCGCGAAAGAGGCTAAGGCTGGCACTGTTTTTTAGTTTTTTTCAGAGAAAACGCTTGACCAAGAGTTTTTCAGAAATATCTAAGCGGTTCGACAGCTCAGTTGGCTATGCGTGCGCTAGATTTCGGTTTAGGACAGGTTTAGGTAGGGTTTGAATCCCCAGGCGGAGAAATTTTTCAAAGGCTTTTAAGCGAGCGGTTATATGTGTAAGTGACTGAGAGTGCAATTGAGTAATAATAAACGTAAATTAAGTGCAGTTATCATACTCGAATATAAAATAATTTTTTTCTTTTTAATTCGATCGACATTTTACACCATTTTTGTTGTCAAAAGTTTTGACCCAATCTCTTTATAAGTCGTCTATAGCGTGCGCACAGTGCATCCTACTATTTCAAGTTGTTCATTCTACTCTTTCAAGACGTCAAATTCAATTACCTGAACGCGAAATCGTAATTTAAGAACAATTCACCAAAGAAAAGCTGCGCTTCAATTTAACATAGTTGAAGCTACTGGCTCAGAGAGTTCTTCTACTTTTTTCGTGCAAAGATATTGAAAACGTTCTCATTTCCGTTTTGCATGCCTCTTCTCTGAGGTAAAGTGAGTACGGCGACACTCTCTTCCCAGCCAAATCCTCCAGCATTTCCAGCCCCTTCACCGTTGTTTATATTCTTTTCCGTTCGAAGTATAAAAATGAATTTTTTAGTTTTCAATTTTTTTAACGCACTGTATATTCCGTAACCATAGACAGTGCCAAAATTTAATAGTTGCTACTTCAACCAAATAGTATTTTTATTTTAAAATACCCTATGACTCTACCGACAAAAATCTGCGCAGTGAATAATACTTTTCCTTCACACTTTTCCAGGCTTAGATCCGGCAGCAAACAGTGTGAAAAATTTCCTCTGCTGGCGTGTTTAAAAAAATGGGACAAAGCTATTGTCAATTAATTGCATGAAAAAATAAGTGCCGTCTCATAATAAATAACTGAAGATTACGCTAAAACAGCTATTGTCAAATTATAAACCTTAATAAATACGCAGTGTCTCGTCCCGAAATTCGGGATGACTAGTGCAATATTTTTCATAAGCTTGGCTAGTCGTCCCGAATTTTCGGGTGGGGGCGGGAAAGCACCCCTGTGATTGGCCGTAGAAATAATGTTGGTGAAACACCTACCCCTTTTCCAACGTCTCGTGGGGGCGGGAAGGCACCCCTGTGACTGGCCACATAAATAATATTGGTCCAACCCCCCTAATTTTTCGGGACGACTAGACACAGCCTAATAAATAAGCTAGCTATTTCCCAGGCCCTAAAACAATATGCAAGATATAATTCTACACATATCACTGGAACCTATTCTTCTGTCTTCGAAAAAACATTACGACATTACATAGAATTAAACTGTGAATTATTTTCCCTGGGTAACATACCCTCAAGTTTTTTTTATGATAAGCAGAATTGGATAACAACGTTATAAAAAGTTGACAACTATGTTGACGACTATATTGACAATTACAAGTGCACTCACAACTCATGATATGCCAATATACGATTGTGTAACTGAAGAAAAATTTAAAACCGTCTGTTTCATGTTGCAGTACTAAGTACACAGTTCGAGTGTTTGCCTAATGGTGACCCTCTTCCTGGTATTCCTCGGTGCGGACCTTCTGCTTCTTCTCCTGACAGACATTCACCTGGAACATCTCTTCCCACTGCTAGATTTCATTCTTCTGCCAGGTCTTCTCCACCTGCCGAGCGTCCTCTTCGCGTCAGATCCAGGTCTCCTTCTGCCGGAAACCTTTCTTCCCTCATACTTGGATTTACACCTGAAGAACTTAGATTTGTTCGACTTATTGCTTACGACAATCCGACTCGGGTATTTGAACTTCGAAGATACACTTTTCCTCCCGATAAACCAATTCGATTGAGAGACAAAAGTCATGTCCTTCACCCCATGCCAACCGAAGAAAAAATTGTATTATCAACGGCCAATGGCGACGTCTGTGCAATATTAGAAAAAGTATCAAGCAGGTCCATGATTCTTCGTGGAATATTTTTGAAAGTTAGGAAACGGGCCAAAATTAACATGGAAAGCGGCGCTTGTAAAGAATTGACATCAGAAGAAAAACCGGAATGTCCAGTGGGTCCCCAAAACCAAATCACGAAGCGCTTTAGAGTATATCGTATGTAAACCCGAAATCTTCACAACGCAAATTTGATTTGAACATTCTTTCTGAATTTCTTTTTTGACTGAAATTTAAAAGAAATTTCAGAAGAAAAAACTATCCAATCACTTGAAATGTCACAAATGTCACACTTATCATGTGATATAATGCGATTGGAAATAAGTTTGATTTCAACTATGTTCTTAATATTAAGTTCACTTATTAATTTTTTCAATTATGAAATAATTCATTTTACATTTTCAATTTCATGAATTTTAACATACAGTTTCGTAGATATAAAAAAAAAAAAAAAAAAAAAAATTGATTAGCAGTTTGAACTCGAAAGTTCATTGCCTCACTACCCGATTCGGGTAGTGTTTCTAGGTGGATATTTACTACCAATGTGGGCCCACCACACCCACGACGGGCCAACAGCAACGCAGTATTCCTGGATGGTCACCCATCCAAGTACTAACCGCGCCAAACAATGTTTAACTTCAGTGATCTTACGAGAACTGGTGTTTCCAGAGTGGTATCGCCGTTGGCGTTTCGTAGATATAAACAATGAAAAATTAGTAGCGTTCGAAATTTGTAATTGTAAATTGAAAACTGTTTAACAGTATCAATTATTAATATGAATTGATTTATGATTTTTGAAATTGAGCTGCAGTTCAAGTAATAAATAATTAAACAATAATTGATTTGACAAGGTGGTTCTGAATCTTTTTAATAATAAAGCCCTTTTGTCCAATTTTAAATCCTATTCAAATGCTGTTTATATCTAAAATATTCCAGTTTTGACCGATTTAATTTGAAGAATTGCAATTAAAATGAACAAAAATTTTCAAATATTTAGCAATATTTTACTGTTTGTTTAAAATAAGTAATTTTAAATCAAATACTAAAAACTAAAGAAATTAAAAATTAATTGTTTGAAATAAAAATCCTAAATCGTTACATTTTTAGAGTGTTAAATTTAAATTTGGAACGTGACGATTTTAAATGTTCCGTTGACAAAATTTTTAATTTGTAAGTGAAAGTTTTGAAGTCTGAGGTATGAATGACTATTGAACAATCATTAATTTGGAACGACTTAAAGTCTTTAAACTTTTCAATTTGTAAGTTTTTTAAATTAAAAATGTTACATTTTAACGGCTGAATTTATATTACTTGAAACGAAAACATTTTGAGGCTTGATAGTTAGAATTTTTTAATTTCAATGGCACTAAAAACTTTTTGCCAACTGGAATTTTTTTTCTTCATTGAAACGGCTCTCATAAAAAACGGAGTCTCGTCACTTGGCTCGCGCTTCGCAAACAATTAAATTGTGTCAAAAATGCTTAATGTGTTATATTATGTTGAACTCCAATATAATTGATGAATATGTTATTATTTCAGTACATCGGACCGAGACTGCTTATTTATATATCTCAAAATAAATCACAAATTTGATTCTGTTTTAGTATTTTATTTTAGTTACTCTATGAAAAGTATACAAACCATTTTTTTAAGTAAATAAAGAATTTCTCTTTTTACCTTTTTCATATAGGTATTTTAGAATTTTTGATATGTAAAACCACAACTGTTGGTTAATAAAGGCTGGTTATGAACTTGATTATTCTTTTAGTTTGTTAAAAACTCTACCATTGTGCAATCCAATCTCATAATTCTTCAAAACTTATCCTGCTACAGACTACTTAAGGCTGATAATACTACTACTACTACAGACTACAGTCAGACACAAATAAATATTAACTATGATACTAATTGTTGATATTCTGTAATTTGATGTCGTATTTATAACAAAAATAGTGCTTCGGCTTTGGAGAGGAGAGAGCATTTTTTTGAAAAACGAAAATTCACGTTTCTTGCCAAAACGATACAAAATGCGAAAAAGTCAAAGGTACAAAATTTTTTCTTTAAAAAAGTTATAAAAAAATGTTATACATATTTTTGCAGAAATCTCGAAAATAACGCGAGATAAGCAAAAGTGTCAAGAGATATTTTTCTCAAACCCTTTTAGGGTGAAACTTTTGTTTGTTTGACTTTTTTCTTATCTTGTATCTTTTTAGCAAGAAACGTGAATTTACGTGTTTCAAACCAAAAAAATTCTCTGTTCACTCCGAGTGGTGGGCACAGGGAAAAGACCATCTTTGAATATACTCTAAACATTAGCGCAAATCTAGAAAAAAATCAAGAGAAAAAAGCGCTGGGGTTTTTGAGTAAATTTGCTTTGAATATTTTCAGAGTATCCACCGCCATTTCGTTACCTTTAAACTTTATTTTATTGATGATGATTTTATTGATTGACTTTATTTTATTGATGTATAGAATTCCTGAAAATAAAACAAGAATTCAACGATCAAATTTGGAGAAACACCAAAAAATGCTCCTATTGCAATTCCTAAAAACAAAAAAATTTTTTTCTTTGCACAAAAATAAAAAAGAGCAAAGAAAAATGAGAAGGCAACCAACCACATCCCCTTCCTTCTCTTTTTTATTTCTTTCGTCATTTTTATTTTTATTATTATCAAATCACAATATGAAAGCATGCACAATATTTACCAACGTTTCGGTGCTCACACAGCACCCTTATCAAGGCAAGAAAAATTAGAGCCGGTAGGAACAGCGACGAAATAACGACGCTATCGCCTCGACACCTGAGAACTAAATGTGGGTCAAAAGGCAAATCCGTTATAAACAAACAAGAAATGAGAGAAAGTCAAGACCCATGAAAACGTATTGCTAAATGTAATTAATCATACTAAAATAACTTTTGTTTAATTGATCCAAATCAGTTTTTAAATTAATAGACAACTTATTTTGTTTTTTAATAAAAAAGATTTCCATGAATTCTCTCTTTCTCTCATTACTTTCACTGTGTAAAATTCCAACATTATCCCAGTCAAACTCATGGTCAACATCAACAAACCTTCTCGTATGTCTAGCAAGAACGCTCTTATAACAACGTCTTAAACGAACATCACTTTTGTGTTCCTCCACCCTAGTATTAAGAAGTCTGCCAGTCTGTCCCACATAAGTCATCTTACAGATCTTGCAAGTGATCTTGTAAACAACACTAATTTATCTAAAGGATCTTTACCAAAAGTTATTATTGAATCCATTTAAAATGGCATGCTGTGGTCTTTGTCCAAATTTGATCGTTGAATTCTTGTTTTGTTTTCAGGAATTCTATACATTATCATTTAGATCGTTGTTTCGGATAAGAAGTGTAGCGGTACCTTCCAAATCCTAGTTATCGTGGTCGCTTGGTGGGTTAGTTGGGTTAGTCATTATTTTCTTGACTGTACCCGACCTGAGTTCTATTTAGTTTTTAATTGCGTTAAAATTTGTATGGATAGGACACCCTTTATAAATATCCGATCTAGTTCCCTGATTTGACATTTGAATTTTCCCCGAGTCGCGAGGCCGCGTGGGGCCCATGTGATCTCGCTAACGCGCTTGTAAGTTTCTTCATGTCGGGCGACTGGAATATTCAGCGAAAATGAAAATGTTAGCCCTTTCTTCTTTAAGGTTGACTTTCCGTTGAATTATTTTTGAAATTGTTGGATTTAATCTTCGAGAAAATATAACCGAACTTTAAGTTTCTCAACATTACCCATGTTTTTTCCGTATGCATTGTTTATTCTTATTTCGGTCCTAGTGTCATTTTTTCAAACATGAATTAATTTTTCTTCTTATTGCCCGAACAAGAAATTGCTATTTTAATATCTGTTTTTGGTTTCCTATACGTAATTCGTTTAAGGGGTTACCCTACTTGCAAATTTTGAAAAATTCGATTTTTGGGTTTTTCTCGAAACGACGTTTTCAAAGTTGGCGAGCAAGATTTCTAGAAAACCGCTTAACCGATCATTTCCAAACTTGGCAACCTTTTTTGTGATATGAAAAAGGAGTCCTTGATCGAAGGAATTTTTTTTCATTAAAAACTTTTTTTTATTTTAAAAACGAATGTGTTTTTTTTGTTGACAAAAATCGATTTCTCCTGAGCAGTGTTGCTCACCGCAATACACCTTCAAAAAATGATACTACGGTGTATCAGTAGTAACTCATGAAAGAATGTGTACTCTTAAATGAAAATTAGTGTAAATTAGGTCTATTCCTTGTTGCAGAATTCAGTTCACAGTCCAAGTTTTTGCCTGGTGATGAGGATGATCCTAGTTTTCCTCGTTTGGTACCTTTTGCTTCTTCTCCTGAGAGACATTCTCCCATTAAATCTCTTCCTCCTGCCAGACCACATTCCTCTGCCAGGTCTCATTCTTCTCCTGACCCTCCTCTTCGTGCCAGGTCCAGGTCTCCTCATGCCAGGCATACTTTTCGTAGAGTACTTGGATTTAAACTTAAAGAGCTTAGATTTATTCGACTCAGTCCCCACCAAAATCCGAATCAGATATTCGAACTTCGAAGCTACATTTTTCCTTCCGATAAACCGATTCGATTGAAAAACCAAAATCGTCTCCTCTGCCCCATGCCAACCGGAGCACAAATTGTATTGCCCACGTCCAATGGTGACGTCTTAGCAATGCTGGAAAGAAGATCAAACAGAAGCACGGTTTTTCGTGGAATATATAAATCTGATGATATGAGTACTAGGTCAAAACGGGCAAAAATAAACATATACAGCGGGGAAGTTACAGAATTGACCGACGCAAAAACCACGGACTGTCCAATAGCCAATCACAACGCAATCAGAAGTTGTTTCATGTATATCTTGTGAACCCTAATTGTTTACGCGGCAAATAAAAAAAAACGCACGCGTCTTTCGGATCTGGCGCTTTCACTCTAAGAAAAAGTCTATTAACAGTGAAATTACGTTCCTTTCAGAATGCATCCTTTGAAATTAAGCAGATTTCTTTTGTCCGTCAATAGAATCGTTTCACTGTTCAAAGACTTATCCGTTAAATGAAAACGAAAGTAGTTTTACTGATAAACGATTTCTTTTGACTTTGAAAAGAATTCCGCTAACTATTAAAGGATTTCCTTTGTTGGCTAGCGGAGAAAGTGCGCCTGCGCATGAGTGAATTTTTTCACTGCACGATTTATTTATTAATTGATAAAGTGAGTGGAAAAACGAGCGAAATGATAACGAAAATGGATTACTTCAAAAAATTAGGAATCCCAGATTGTGACGCAAAAACTTTGGAAGGTACTTGTACTGAAAGAACAATTTTTGATCCGCATAACCTCACTTTTCATTGATTTTTACGCTTTTGACAATCAAAGTATAAATTTTTCTTTATTGCTTTTGACAATCAAATGTTCGTAAGACGTTCTTTATGAAATGATTTTGTAAAGCGTCGATTTTATATCGATTTTTTATTTACATTCACCAAAGTTCGGCTTTTGTACATTTGTTGCACGTAATATCATGCAATAAATTTTCTTTTAAAGTTCAAATTATTCTTTCTTTTGTCCGACAATAGATTTCACTGCAAGATCAAAGGAAATCCTTTCACACTTAAAGGATAGCATTTAAAACGACAATCCTTTAACTGTGAAAGTATTTCCTCTCATGCCAATTTTGAATGGAAAATCCTTTAATAGTGAAAGGAATCGTTTGACAGTCAATAGTCTGTTTTTAGAGTGTTGCTCTTGGTCTTTATGCTTTATATCAGCAAATTTCTTCTTGACGGGGAATTTTACAATTTTTTTTAAGAAAAATCAATTATATCACTTGAAATATCCCAAATTTTATACCACATGATATATTTCCATTTAAAATAAGTTCGATTTCAACTTTTTCATGTTAAGTTCACTCATTTTACAATGCGTAATTGTTTAATCTTTAGTTTGAATATTTTCAATTTTAAACGTATATTTTTTAATCTAAATAGTTTTGTCGGGAAAGACATTATCTATAACTCTACTGTTTCTAATTTGAAAAGTATAGTTTTCCATGGCTGAAATTGTTAAAATCATTTGATTTAAAAGAGAAAATTTTTCAAACAAATAACTATGCTTCATGATTATTGATACCTATTTTCAAAATTGCAAACAGTGGATCTGTTTGGAATTTTTTCTTCGAAAAAATAAGCCATGAATTTGTTACATCCCCAGTTATTTTTAAATTTTGTCGTAACACCGAATGGTAAACGTATCACAGTAGGTAATGACTTACGTGGTCAGCCGCAACTAATTACCCACACATGACGAATGATAAATGAGCCACGGTCGATAAGGAGGAGGACGCGAGCTAATTAGCGAGGTAATACCACGAGCATACCGACCTACATAACTATTGATAATACAGAAATGCTAGGATAATTAAATTAACGTAGAACCTTATGTTATAGCCTCCAAGTAAAGGATAAGTCAATTATGTACCATTACAGTATATAAACTAATTATAACCAAATAATTACACAAATAAACAATGCAACAAAATAGTTGCAAACACATATATTAAATCCGTTAACAACTATTATTTAGAATTAAGAAACTGGTCGGAAAAGGACAAGAGAAGAGTAATTGAACTTATCCATCGATAATAATTAATATTGAGAGATTTCGGATTCCGGTGGTCTCGAAACGTGGAGATTTGAAGAAATTCGCGATAATCAGTTTTCACATAAAACTAATACCTTCTCATCATAATGAGAATGTAAAACAATGCACACTTATTAAGAAACCATTTCTATTTTTATATAAAATCTACATACATTAAAACTTGAAATGATTTGAATTGTGGATTTGTTTTCTAAAATATTTATTTTGGTTATCATAATTATGGTATTTTGTGGTTTTAATTTATAAAAAAAGGATTCGTTAATAAATCTGCGAATAAACCATTTCCACTTGTCAATCATAAATTTCAATTGAGGCTATTAAAATCCATGTTTAAATGGAAACTTATAATTTTGGCAACATTTCAGGAGTTTTTAAAATACTCCAAGGGTTGTCTAGAGATTTAAAGGGATTCGAGAAGATTTCCAAAGGTTCCAAATTTAATAATTCATAATTTCATAAATCTGACAAAATATAAATAAATCTTTGAACATAACAGAAGTTTTTAAATATTTCACTTTCAAGAGATTCAAAAGATTTCACAGTTAATTCTACCACTTCTATTTTTATATAAAAAAATAGTAAATTAATCAATAGTACATTATACTTGAAGCTATAAAAATACATTTTAGAATAGAAATATAGCACTTGTGAACGTGAATTTCGGAAACATTTAAAAATAATAAACAGTCTAAAGGTTTTCCAAGATTTTACAAAAATTTCAAAATATTTGACAGATTTTACAAAATTTTGAATATATTTTACAGATTTCAAGCAAGGATGTACACGACATTTCAAGAGTGATCAGCCTCTTCAGAGTTTTTGATCATTTTCATCGAGAATAGAGGGTGTTTAAGGGAATTTTATGCGAATTAGGATATACTTGGGAAAAAATCGCTAAATAGAAGACTTTTAGGGGTTAAAACGAAAAAGGGGACTTTTAGGGGAAATATGGGACAGACTTCAAATTTATAATCACGTTTTAATGTATGGCAAATTTTTCTATTTACAACCTTTAAATTAAAAATTTTCTACGTATGTGAATAGAGCTTTGTGCTCTATAGAAAAAAATTAGAAGAATCCATATGACAAAAATTAAATTTCTTCCACATTCCCGGATTCTCTCGTTAATATTGAGAAAGAAGCCTGTGATTACCTTTTTCTGATCCAGTTCTAGGCACACCTAGTTCGCCATTGTTGGCATCCTTCTCTGATTTCATAGATAATACTTTTTTTAGCATTTTTTGCGTCAATTAAATTAATTCTACTATCATTTTTACATATAATGCAGATATGAATTGTTTAGCGCAATGAACCAATTATCCAAAATAAAATAAATTTACTTCGATTTTTGGCATGCTAATAACAGGGCTGAATATACCTTCATGTTTATCATTTTTGAAACGAGCTTTCGGAAATGATCGCTCTATGAACTGAGGAGTTAATTTCATTTAAACAAAACGAGTTGACAGTTCCATTGTCAAACCGATAACAGAAGACATACTTGCAGTAATCAGGGTGGCGACTTGACCGGGAAAGACCGGGAAAGGACCTGGAATTTTATTGACCGGGAAAAAACCGGGAAATGACCGGGAATTTAATTTCAAACCCGGGAATTTACTTCTGATCATAGCAAAATTCAAGAAATATAATTTCACTTGGAACAGGGAATGTCTTACATGGAATGGGGATTTTTTAAAGGCATTATAATTCGGATTGAGAAAAAAGGAATTTTTAAAAATCCCTCTTTCAAGTCAGAATTCGTGACAATTTGAAAGTTCCCTCTTCTAAAGTTTAGGTAATAAAAGTACTTCAAGCAATTTTCAGAGTAGAAGTAGAATTTCAAAGAAGAAATATTTCTGAATTATAATTGAAATTTTTTTTTACATTGTTCGTTGCGAATTCATCGTTTTTTAGTTAGAAATTCAACTACTGGGTTAAAAGTTAAACTTTTGTTGAAAATTAATTTATCTTTTTTTGATGAAAATTCAACTATTTCGTTGAAAATTGATATCTTTCATTTAATAATTGAACTATTTGTTTGAAAATGTATGTACTTTGTGGAAAATTCATCTATTTTTGTAGACAATTAAACTTTATGGTTGACAATTCATCCTTTTGGGATAAAATTAAACTATTACAGTTAAAGATTCATCAGTTCAGTTGAAGATTCATCATTTTATTTGAAAATTCACCAGTTTGGTTGAAAATTAATTTCTTTAAACGAAAATTTAACTGTTCCATTCTGAGTTGAAAATTAAAATTTTCAAGTTCGGAATTCCACAATTTGGATAAAAATTTGTCTTTTTAATTGAAAATTTAACTATTCCGATGAAAATTCATGTATTTTGTTAAAAAATAGATTTTTTTGTTGGTAAAAAATTATCTTATTTTTCTTTCAAAGTTAATCTTCTTATTTAAAAATTCTTCTTTTCGGTGAAAAATTCAAGTATTCCAGTCGAATATTTATTATTTTAGTTTAAAATTCATCTTTTAGGTTTGACATAAAATTATTTGGTTGAAAGTTAAGCTCTTTTGTTAAAAATTAATTTTTTTTTTAGTTGAAAATCCATCGTTTTAATTAAAAATTCATTTCTTTGGTTGAAAAATGAGCTGTTTGATTGAAAATTTGTTTCTTCTTTGGATGTTTTTTGGTTGAATTTTTTTTTTTCAACTGAAATTGTAACTATTAATTCAGTTGAATATTTCATAATTTTAGTTCAAAATTCATGTCTTTGGTTGAACATTCATTTTTGACTAAAAATTGGATTATTCATTTCTTGGTTGAAGAATTATCTTTGTTAGTTGAAAATTCGTCTTTTTTGGTAGAAATTAATCTTCTTGGTTGAAAATTAATCCCTTTGGTCAAAAATTCAATTATTCTAGTTAATGATTCATCATTTCAGTTAAAAATTCATCTTTCTGGTTTGAAATTCAACTATTAAAGGTAAATATTTACAATTTTATTTGAAAATTCATCACTTTGTTTGAAAATGTAACTATTATTTTGAAAGTTAGTTTTTCTTGTTGTTAAAAGTTAGTTTTTGTTTGTTGAAACTAATTTTTTTAACTGAAAATGTTACTATTCCATTTTCGATTGAAAATTATTATTTTTTCAGTTCAAAATTTAACTATTTGGTTGAAAATGTGTCTTCTTTTATTAAAACTTTAAACCTTTTTTTAAAAGTTAATGTATTTGGTTGGAAAATTGTATTTTTGGGTAGAAAATTAATCTTTTTATTTGAAATGTAATCTTCTTTAAAAATTCGTCTTTTTGGTTGAAAATTCGAGTGTTCCAGTTAAATATTCATCATTTTAGTTGAAAATTTATCTTTTTGGTTTAAAATTGAACTATTCCAGATAAAATTTCATAACTTGATTTGAAAATTCATCACTTTGGTTGAAAATTGATCTATTTGGTTGAAAATCCGTTTTTTTTTTGTTGAAAATTAATTTTTTCAACTGAAAGTTTAACTATTCCATTTTTTTGTAAAAAATTGATATTTTTTAATCGAAAATTTAAGTATTTTTTTCAAAATTCATTTATTTTGCAACGTTTTGTTCTGTTGTGTTAAAAGAAGTTTAGAGCGAACGTCATGAATTAAAATAAATGTTTGCGTTTTGCGGCAAATATAAATATTTTACTTTGAGTTGACCGGGAAAATTGAAAAACTTGACCGGGGAAACCGCGAAATGACCGGCAATTTGAAATCGTCCGCCGAATCGCCACCCTGGTAATATCGAATAAAAAATGTTCATTACTGAGCATATTTTCTAGTAAGATTTGAAGAGATTTAATGAAAAATAAAAGGAAAAATATTTGAAACGTTTTTCAAAAGGGTTGTTTTTTCTTAATTTTTTCACATTTGGTAATACGCATATATTACGAAAGGTTAAATAAGAAAACCTTTCATTACCGAGAAAAAAAACGGTTTGTATGCATTTCTCAGGGTAACCAAAAAAATAATGATAAGGAATAACACTTTACATTTATTTTGCAATATATGAATAAACAGACGCAGGTCGAGGTATATACATTATCATAATATACTGCCGAACATTTTAACTTTTGTAAATCAAACAGTTTAGATATTTTTGGTTAAACAAATACAAATCTACGCTATGCTATTCACTATTCGCATAATCATTAATATAAAATAAAATAACCCAATTATGTATTAAAATTCAAGCATTTTAAAAATATTCTTACCAGTAGACGGTCACATTTTTTAAATAGAATCATTTTAAAATTGAAAAGTTGGATTTCAACCCAACATAAAAAAAGTGGAAATCGAACGCGTTTTAAATGAAATTATATGTAATATAAAATTTATGATATTTCAAGTTATCGGATGGATTTTTTAAGGAGAAATTGGTAAAATTCCCGGTGAAAAAGAAATTTACTGTCATTTTCCGGAATTTCCGGTCATTTTTCTTTTTTCGCAGTCCAGTAAGTATACCATTAAGCCATTTCCCTTTCAGGGTATTCGTGACACTACCCGATTCGGGTAGTGTTTCTAGGTGGATAGTTTTTTGTAGTAAATAACTACTACAAGTGTGGGCTCACCACACCCAAGATGTGCCAACAGCACGCAGTATTCTCGAATGGTTACCCATCCAAGTACTAACCGCGCCCAACGCTGCTTAACTTCAGTGATCTGACGAGAACTGTTTTTTTCAGCGTGGTATGGCCGTTGGCCAGTAAATACCCTGAAAGGGGAATTTATGATGACAAAAGCCCAATTGTCAACCTTCTGACCGTCATTTTAAAAAGGTCTATACAGAAACGCGGGTTAAGCATAAAGACAGAGCACAAATCGCAAGGTCTGATAGACGCGCGCTTTATTATATATTTTTTGTTAATGGTGTAACGAATTGTGCTTCACATACGATATATTGTATATTCCCCTCTTATTGACACATTGTTTATTCGACAGTCCGCGTTTTCTCTTGTGGTTAATTCTTCAACCACGCCGCTGTCGATGTTTATTTTTACCCGTTTTAGCCCCCAAGCAGTAGGCATAAATAGTCCTCGGAAAACCAGGCGTTGTTTAAATGGTTTTTGTAAGATTGCACAGACGTCACCATTCGATGTTGATAATACGATTTGTTCTTGGTTTGGCATAGGCTGAAGTGTAGAAACTTTGGTTTTCAATCCAATTGGTTTATCGGGAGGAAAAACGTATGTTCGAAGTTCGAATATCCGATTGGGATTCTTCTGGGGAATAAGTCGTATAAGTCCAAGTTCATCAAATCGATATCCAAGTACTTTAGGAAAAGTATGCCTTAGAAGAGACCTAGCACGAAGAGGAATCGCGGCAGGTGGTTGAGACCCAGCAGAAAAAGTAGGTCTGGCAGGAGACCTGGACCTTGAGCGAAGAGATGGCTCGGCAGGTGGTGGAGACCCGGAAGTAGAACGAAGTCTGGGAGGAGAAGCAGAAGAAGGCCCACAACGAGCAACATCAGGATTAGGGTCACTATCAGAAATACACTTGGACTGCGAACTTAATTCTGCAACAGGAAATAAAAGATTACATTTTTTTTAAGTACACAATCGTATTCCATATACCATGAGTTGTAAATGAGTTTTTAATTGAGGGCCTGGATTCTATAACCGCTTATACATTTTTCTCGCTTGACGGCTTTTTCTAAATTATATGTTATCAAGGAAAATTGGGAAACTCGAAAAGCTAGTTTTATAGAAAACATTTTTCGTTTACTTAAACACGCCGTAATTCATACAATTTTCAGTATTTTTTCATGAAATCATGATGAACTCGACGCGATCACGTGGAAATGTATCTTCGCTTGTTCCAAAAATTAGAATACTAATAGGAAAAGATCGAATTGTACATTTATTGATAGAAACAGCTAAAATAATTGAAACTGATTGGTAATCCGAAAAATATGACAGCAAGAAGTCACTGGAAAGATATTTTCTGTAATCATGCATACATTTCTTTTATTACGTAAATGTAAAAAAAATTATCTCCAGAGTCATATGGGAAAATTGTAAATTTTTCCCATCCTGAAATTAAAAACTTTCTAAAACATTTCTTGTTGGTCCTAGGAAGTTGTAAATCTTTTAGAAGTAGCCGACAGAATTAGGTAAATCTATGCTAACTTATCCAGTTGAAGATTTATGACTTTAGTTGAAGATTCATCTCTTCAGTTAGATGAGATATTTGCTGTTCTTACGAATCCTATTCTTTTAAATCTTTGAAATACTTTGAAACCTTTTGAAATCTTTTGTAATGTTTTGTAATCTGGTGTACACTAAAAAACCGAGTGGAAAAAGGCTTGAAAAATCCGTTATATGGCCAAGGCTCATTCTAATTCTGAAACTGAATTAACATCGAAATTTTCAACTAATAATTTTTGTAACTTGTATCCTATATTAGCGGAGAAGAAATTAAAAACTTATAGAATTATTCACAATATCAGGGTGGCGATTCGACGGACGATTTCAAATTTCCGGTCATTTCCCGGTTTTTCCCCGGTCAAGTTTTTCAATTTTCCCGGTCAACTAAAAGTAACATATTCATATTTCCAGAAAAAACGCAAATATTTATTTTAATTCATGAAGTTAATTCTAAACATCCTTTAACACATTAACAGAGAACAGAGAAAAAAGTACTTATATTTTTCACTAAAAAATATTCATTTTTTACAAAAAATGGAATAGTTAAACTTTCAGTTGAAAAAGCTAATTTTCAACAACAACAAAAAACACGGATTTTCAACAAAATAGTTTAACTTTCAACCAGAGTGATGAATTTGCAAATAAAATTATGAATCTTCAACTGGAATAGTTAAATTTTAAACCAAAAAGATGAATTTTCAACTAAAACGATGAACACTTTGCTGGAACACTTGAATTTTCAACCAAAGAGATGTATTTTCAAACAGGATTAATGTTAAAAAAAAAAGATTAATTTTCTACCAAAAAATACAATTTTTCAACAAAATGCATGAATTTTCAACTAAAAAAAAATAATTTTCAACCGAAAATGGAATAGTAACATTTTTAGTGAAAAAAATTAATTTTAACCCAAACATAAGAGTTTTCAACTAAAACAATGAATCTTCAACTGAAATAGTTGAATTTTAAACCAGAAAGATCAATTTTTAACTAAAATGATGAATTTTTGAACAAGAAGATTAATTTTCAAATAAAAAGATTAATTTTCCACAAAAAATACAATTTTTTAACAAAATTCATGAATTTTTAACGAAATAATTGACTTTTTAATTAAAGAAGACAAAAAAACGAAAAACATCCAAAGGAAAAAAAAGTTTTCAATCAAACAGCTCATTATTCAATAAAAGAAATGAATTTGTAATTAAAACGATGAATCTTCTAAAAAAAAAATAATTTTTAACAAAAGAGTTTAACTTTCAACCAAATAATTTTATTTCCAACCTAAAAGATGAATTGTCAACTAAAATGATAAATATTCAACTGGAATACTTGGATTGTTAACCTAAAAGAAGAATTTTTAAACAAGAAGATTAACTTTCAAATAAAAAGATAATCTTCTACAAAAAAATATCGATTTTTTAACAAAATATATGAATTTTGAACGAAATAGTTGAATTTTCAATTAGAAAAGACAAATTTTCATCCAAAGTTTCGAATTTTGAACTAGAAAAGATCAATTTTCAACTAAAAATGGAACAGTTAAATTTCCAGTTAAAGAAATTAAATTTCAACAAAACTGATGAATTTTTATCTAAAATGATGAATCTTCAACTGGAATAGTTGAACTTAATGCCAAAAAGATGAATTTTCAAACATAAAGATAAACTTTCTACAAAAAAGACGAATTTTCCATAAAGTACATAAATTTCCAAAAAAATAGTTTAATTTTTAAATGCAAAATATCAATTTTCAACCAAATAGTTAAATTTTCACCAAAAAGAAGATAAATTGATTTTTAACAAAGTAGTTACATATTTAACCAGAGAAGAATTTTTAATTTAAATGATGAATCTTCAACTTTTCTAAATTGACCAAAATTATTAAAATAATGAAAACTTGAATTTTGCCACGATCAGAAGTAAATGTCCGGTTTTTAAAATTAAATTCCCGTTTATTTCCCGGTCAAGTCGCAACCCTGAATATTAAAGTCTGTACATTGCAATCTGTAAAATAATTGGTAAAGTCTACAAAAAATGCCTAGAAATCTCTTTATTTATTGCGTAATGAGTAAAAGATAAATTATATCTTGGTAAATAAAAAACTTTTCAGTAGCAGGGTTTCTCCTGAACGAGATGTTTATTTCATAATAGACTAAAAGATTTAAATTACTTTTCGCATTTCAATGAAAAAACCTGTTTAAAAAAAATTTAATTCAAGGTTGTCGTGAAAAATTCAAGGAGATTTCCAGGTTTTCAAGGTTCCACAAAAATTCAAGGAGAATTCCAGGTTTTAAAGGTTTTCAAGGTCGCTGGACACCCTGAATGCGTAGTACTTAAAATTGAGTGATTAATTAGTAGCTATTGTGCCTTTTAAAAAGGTAATAAAGAGGGAAAAACTGCGTGTAAAATAAATAAAAATTTACAAAATTTAATGAAAACAGAAGGAAATTAGAAGAGGAAATGTTCAAGAACTAAATATGAGAGTTTACCAGTGAGTGATTTCAAGATTGGGTTAGGAGTTTTGTACAAATATTTAAAAAAGAGATTCTTGAAATGATACAGGGAAGGTGCATTTATAATATCGTATGGTACTTTATTCCATAACAGGGCACCCCTTACTATAAATGATCTTTGAAGCTGACATTCTGTGAGAAGGAATCTTAAGGATTTTATGTCTTTTACGAAGCTTAGACTGTGCTGGAAGGTCTCTGTCTGCAAATTGTAATAGCTTAACTACCCTAGTAGAAATGTCCGTGGTATGCCGGAATTCACCACCGGCAGAGTACTGATTCAGTACTGACAGCCAGTACTGACCTCCGGAATCCTGCCAGTACTGGCAGAACGTTGGTCTGAAGACCGAATCAGTACCAGTTCGGTGGTAAATAAAAATTCTTATTTGTTAAAGAAATTCTTAAAAATGCTACTAGAATGTTTTCGAAGGATGAAAAATATCAAATCGTGGACAAGATTTTTTTTCACTCAAAAATTGAAGTCCCTACATAAAAAAGCATGTTAAGAGTTCTAGAAAATCAAACTCTAAAAATAAAAATTATTAAAATGTTCTATATATATATATATATATAATTTATGGTAAAATATTTTTTAATCCCACTTTCTAAAGATCAAATCAACGCGCGTCAAGATAAGAGACCCGTGCGGAAAATGTCTTTTTTAGCCTTATTTGAAAAAAGGCTCGTACCAGGCCCTGATAAGGTTGCCCGATTTAAAAATGTATATAACGGCCCTGATCAGGTCCAAATAAGGCCCGGATAGGCTAGCCTTATTTTTAATTAAGGCAATCTGATAAAAGGCCGTATTTACGACCCTGATCAGGTAAGAATAAGGCCCGGATAGATTGCCCTTTTTATTCAGTAACGCAGTTTATTGAAACTTTTCATAATAATGATAATGATTAATAGTCGCTTTCGTAAAAAAAGGAGAAAAACATTAATTCATGTTGATTTTTTTTCATCTAGTATATTAGATTTTTTTACAATAGTTTAACAATAATCTACGGTGCTCAGCTACGTAAAATGCTTGAAATAATAATATTGCAATTTCATCGCATTATTAATCACTATAAATAATAATTAATCAAATTCTGATATCGTAAATTATTTATGATGTATTATGTTGAACAATAATTTTTATTCTAGCTTTAATAAATAAGTTTGTATATTCATATATCTAACTCTCATAATGGTATGAACGATAAACCACGATTCATGGATAAAAGATTTGACATAAAAAGATTTGATTTAAAATTTGAAGATTTGAATCTTACCGCCTTGGGCAAAAGTTCGGCTGTGGTGCGCCAGGGCGCGCAACGATTTGCCTCTCTCGCAGTCGACACGGCGCGCCGAGTGTTTAAGACAGGAGTCGAGGCGTCGAAAATCATACTTACTTGGCATAAATGCTACCGTGATCAACAAGATGGTTACTGCAGGGCGAGGCTCTTCTATTGCACTATGCTCGAGCTGACCCTTGCTGCTGCGAGATATCCGAATGTGGATATCTCGGAAGTATAATTTTTGTTAGTCGCGACTGTGTACGCGGGCTGTACGGATACGGTAATGATATTGAGACTTCACATTATATCCCATTTAACTCCCTGATTATTCCTACGATATCCCTGGGACAATACAGAACATAATTAGAATCAAATGGGATATCGCGCAATATTCTATTGCTATAAGGAGCTATTTATATGCCAGTAGTGTGCCAGTAGTGTGCCAGTACTGCTGGTCAGTACTGAGTCAGTACTGGACAAGCTCCGAAAATCAGTACTGGACAGCGTTACAAGCCAGTACTGGCCCAGCACTGGCCCAGTACTGGGAGTCAGTACTGCCAGACCGGCGGTCAGTACTGGGTCAGTACTGCGCCGTTCGTACATTTCTACTAGGGTAGATACTTAGGAGCTTTGTTCTGAAAGAGAGTGTAGAGCAAATTACCCACAAAGAATTGTCTTCTCGTGGCAAGATTTAGCATGCCAGCCTTATGTCTGTATGGAGTTATGTGTTCGTATTTAGGCAAATTGTAGATAAAATGGATAAAAGCATTCAACGCACGCTCAAGCTTTACATTTAAATCGTCGGTCAAATCATGATAAACTAAATCCCAAAAGCAATTAATAGATCGATAGTTCGCTATAGAGTTTTCATTAGTAGAAATATAGAAGCCCAAATGAATAGCGATGAGTCACACAAAGACAGGCTGACCCAATGAACAATTACCGAACCAACTCAAATTCGAAATAACTAACCTTCGAACCGATAGATAATACATTATTTTGTGATCATGAAGATTCACCCATGCCAGGCACGTATTTCCAAAGAAATAACCTAAGAAAAGGATCGAACGAAACGGTTCATTTAGAAAACAGAAATAGGTCGGAAAATCGCCTCCACATCAATAACGAAACTTTCGAATGCGATTCTTTTTTAGAAAACAACATACAGTTCGTTTCAGAATCCAAGGAACTTTTATTAAGCGCAGAATATAATCAATTTATCAACCAACAAAACGAAAGATTTTTTAGAGAAAGGAGAAAAAAGGACAGACAATTTAAGATGTGGATTAGTTTCGTCAGCTCAAATAAAACAATTAAAAGAACCTAATAAATTTTCTCAGAATAATATTGAAAACCGTAACCAAACAAGAATTACTTATTTGAATTTGTAAGAAACCGACGACAGCAAACTATTTGAGAACAGAACTTATTCTAATCAAAACAGAACACGTAGACTCTCGACAACAAATAACAGGTCAAACAGACGTTCACGAATACACATTAATAACCCAGACACACATAATGAATCCGACATTCACCAAATAATCAAACATTTCCATCTATTTATTTTTCTTTAGGTGCCGTTTCAAATTATGAGTAATTGGCCAATAAAATTACGAAATAATGAAGAAGAGTCCCGCTCATTTTCTCGAAAAATTAAAAAGATTCGAAAGACTGTATAAAATAGACGATCGCGATATTTTAGAAAACTTAGATGCGTTATTAATCGAGAATGCTAAAGATTGGTGTTCAATAAACAAAAATTCTTGGAGAACACTATCAGGTTTTAGCAAAGATTTTAAAAACGCCTATATCGATTAAAGCTTTTCAGAGGAAATTAGACAAAAAATTAAATTCTGTAACCAAAAACGGTTTCGAGATATTCACTCATACCTAGAAGAAATCAGGAAATTATTTATAAAGCTCTACTCTAAGAAAATTCGCGAAGGGGAATTACGTAGAACCTATGGAAACCTTGGCATCGACTACAAAATGTATATTAAAATGAACGATTTTGAAATTTTTAAGCAATAAGAGGACTTAGGTAAAGAATGGGAAACTGAGGTAGTCAAATCAAAAATTCCAGGGCAAATTTTACAAATTACTGAACCTAAAGTTGAGGATAAAAACGAACAGAAGCGTAATAACGGTAACGGGGATAAAAATAATTCCAAAAACAAAAAAGAACAAAGGAAAAATAAAAATGGTCAAACTGATAACTGAAAAGAAGACCAGAAACAAAATAACGAGGGTAAAGAACCATACAAAAATCGATTTTCATTCTCACCATTTGGATTCATAATCGTACCTTTTCCAAATCAATATCAACAAAATTTCAGACCTAATTTCAGACCTAGATTCCCAACTGGTTTTTAATCAAATTTCCAACTTAGATTTCAAACAAATTATCATCCTAGATTCCAAAACAATAGACCAAGATATCCATACAACCCCTACAATTAAATGTTACCAATGCTTAATCAAATGACGTTAGGTTCAAATCGAGCTCAAAGTAACCAAATGATCGAATTCCTTACAGTAAAAGCTCAACATATTTCTGGAAATAATAATAACAAAAAAAAAATCCCAAAAACCAAATTATGGGAATAAAAATCCAAAACAAGGAATCTATTCTAATCAGAATCCCCAGGATAAAACAAGTTCCGTACTCGAGCAAGAACCAGGATTCTAACACAAATCCGAACGAAAACACAACCTAAATTGTTATTATTGCAGATTAACGGCCATATGGCAACGGCCATACCACGCTGGAAACACCAGTTCCCGTTAGATCAATGAAGTTAAGCAGTGTTGGGCGCGGTTAGTACTTAGATGGGTGACCGTCTGAACTACTGCGTTGCTGTTGGCGGTCGTGGGTGTGGTGAGCCCACACTTGTAGTTATTTACTACAAGAAACTATCCACCTAGAAACACTACCCGAATCGGGTAGTGTCACGCTTACCCCTAGAGGCTCGCCGAAAGGGAAATGGCTTAATGGTATAAAAAAAAAACGGGCCATTTAGAAGAGAATGACCATACTACGAGTTTAACCAGGAAAACTGGAAGGGCGGTTACTAGGGCGAAAAATACCACAACCTAGCACCGAAACGCCGGAAATTTTAAATTCGGATAAAGATGAAATAACGAAAACACGTTTTCATCTGATGAGAAAAATTGGATAATAGCTTATTTCGAATTTTGGTAGATTCAGGTGCCACACACTCTTATGTGGGCAAGGAATTACTGGGGAAAATCGGGAATTCCAAGTATTCAATTCCTTAACCCGTTTCGCGAAAATTAATGGTCGCGAACGGAGAAACAGTCGACATAATTGGACAAGTAGTAATTCCCATTATGATCGGGGAAGAAGCGAAATACAGGTTAGTCCCAAAATTAAAATCCGTAGGTATTTCAGGTAGAGACTAAGCTATGACTCAGAAACTTGGTGGTTACTAGATAATCACCCTACCCGATATCCCATGTAAGCATACCCAGACTCACTACCCCTCCCTATAACAAAAGACAAAAAAGAAACTAAACCTGGACTTAAGGGCATGCTCTTCTGTGATCACGTGACCAAACCAGTCCTTGGTTATGAAATTTTTTTTGGTGTTCACCATGTCCAAACGCAATGATATATCGCTCTCAAAATTTGGGATATAGGAAATGAGACAATAAATTGCGTTTGTATATTTAGTTTCAGTAATAATTTTGAAAAAAATTATCCATGTAAAAAATAATGTGTAAAATTTCATGACCGAGCTTGGTCATGTGATCTCTACTTTACCGACGTTGAAAGCTTCTTTTTTTCTCCGCTAGAAATTGCTAAAAATGCTCCAAAAATAATGACAGGTTACGTGTGTGCAGATACTTATTTTGTTGATTTGCAACAAATGTGTAAAGTGCTCGACTCAAGTGGTAATATCCTATTTTATTAATTTATAAATAAAATTTCTTCGAAACTATAAACATATTGATGTATACAAACGTTCTTTAGTGCTTTTTATTTAATCGTTCAAATTCTAAACACGATATCTCAATCCGTGTGGACGTAGTGAGCACAAAAAAAAATGAAAATAATATTACACATTTATTTTTTACATGAATAATTTTTTTCAAAATTATTACTCAAACTAAATATACAAACGCAATTTATTGTCCCATTTCCTATATTCCAAATTTTGAGAGCGATATATCATTGCGTTTGGACATGGTGAACACCAAAAACAATTTCATAACCATAAGGACTGGTTTGGTCACGTGATCACCGAAGAGCATGCCCTTAAAGTGGAAGAAACTAAGGAAATCAAAAATTTTAATACCAGGGATAAACCAAAAAATAAAAGTGAAGAAAATAAGACTAATGATAGGAAACCGAAATTCGGAGGTAGCATTAACCTCAAAAGTAAAAGGGATCGTAACACACACAGCTCAACATTAAAAGATAGCGAAACCCCCCCAGTACCTATCAACCCGAAACAATCTTCAGAAAAACAAAATACCCAAATTCCTATAACGAATCCTACGAAAGAAATCCCAAGCTTAATAAGCATTCCAACGAGCAACAAATTTCAATCCCTAGAGAGCATCCCCACCCAAAACACTAGTGACAACTCAAGCAGACAAGACTCATTCAGTTTAAATAAACCGAGAATTAGGAGGAAAAATAAAGTAACGAGTCAGGACATTTTTTTTATAATAGAAAGTACGAGGACACGTATAGGAATAACGATAGTAATCTTTGCACAAAAAAAAAATTACTAATCGGAAAACATTAGGAAAGAAATATCAAAAAGGCAAAGATATATCGGGAATTGATTACAGAAATCAAAAATTTAATTTAAAAAATAAAGCGATCAGATTAAATAACATTTCAGATAGAGTAGGAAAAATGAAGGAACAATACAATTGTTCACCGGAAATTTGCCAAGGCATTGTTGAGCTTAACGAAAGCCAACAGTTTCAATTAGAAAAACTTTTAGAAAACAAAATTAAAAATACATCAGCTCATATAAATAGGGAAATTAGATTACAAAAAGATCCATCCAAAATATACTTCATCACATTTTTTTTAGATGAATCGCAACACCGATCAGACTGTCAGTTATGGAAGGATCCGTATCTATAAAAATGATAGCAGCATGTATTGAGTTTCCGATAGGTGTCAACTACAATAAATCTGTCAGTATTAAAATGAATTATATTATTATCATATATAATTATTTTTAATAAAATTGATTATAATGCAAGAACATAACTTGCTAGATTTTTCGCACTTTAAAAATCTTTTCGAAACTACTAATGGTTTATTTTTGAAGGATGTTGAGGGACTTAAACGTGATCAACTAAAATCGGTTAGTATTTATTAATAATAAAATGTAAGTATTATGTAAACTCTATTGAATATACGTAGGCCCGTATAGTTGGGAAGGTACCATATGTTAACGTGCATAGATAAGACCCAACAGAGTTGGGAACGTGTAAAATTGCTCCGTGCACATTCAATCGCAAAAATACTGATTTGCGTGATGCTCGAAAATAATTTAACAAAATATAGACATATTATATTATTATATTTACCAATAGAATTCAGGATAACGGCCGAAGATAACAACAGAGTACAGACAATCTTCATCTCTTCTGATTGGAGGACAAACTAATTAATGTAATAATACAGAATTTAATTAACAATATAACTGATGAAAATTATGGTGCTTCTTCTTCTTATATAATCTACACTACAGCCGCTATCTCTTACGTTAGAGGCGTCAAATTTGTCCTTATGAGATATTTACACTTGATAAGATAAAAATTCTATGTACGGATATTCGTGTTACTCGAAAACATGAAAAATTGATCTCCATGACTTTTTTCCATAAAAGAAAATTACCAGAGTTATAGCATTTACAAAATTAAAAAAAAAAAAAACGAAAATGAACATTTTAAGCCAAACAATGCAGGATATGAAAAAAAGCCTGGAAAGAAAAACATTGCTTTTTGAACACCCTACAAGATTATCATAAATCGAAACTTCAAATTTTCATTGCACAAAATAATGAAAAACTCCCTTTCGCGGTCAAACTATGCAAGATACGACAAAAGATGCAAAGACAAAAATTGTGCAACCAAAACAGATCTACAAATTTTTTCTCAATCACTTCTTGATAGGGCGCGTAGTTCTTGTTTTGTTTGTAACAAACAACATGAAAAATAAAAAAAATTAATTTTTGCTTAAATTGTATCTACAAATTTTCTTTGAATCACTTCACGCTGGGGTGCGTATTTTTGATTGAAAGCGGGAAAATAATATTGAATATAAAAAAATTAAATTTATGGAAAAACGACAAAAGTTGCATTAATGAAAATATGTCTGTTTTTAATACCAATGCATATAATACATTTATTATACTTTCGATACCCGAAATTTTCGGAATTAGACAATCTATAATTTTGTTTGTAATTTTTTTTTGAATAAATTGATCTTTCGAGAGAAGCCAGCCATAGATTTCGGTTCACTTTTTTCAAAGCGAAAAGAAATTCAATGTATGCTTATTTATAGTTATTAAGGTGCTTCAAACGAGTTGATTTTTAGAATAACACAAAATACGGCTGCACAGACGAATGGTCTGATGTAATATTTTTCCCACATAATATGAAGGCTTATATATGTGCATTAATTGAGCCCTTTTTACGAAAAATGGTCTTGTTTTTTTGTTTTTATTTGGAAATATGCTAAATTTTCTGCACCTTGAAACGAGCAGCGCACCATCAGGAGTTTACTCATGGCAAACTAGGGCGCATGGTTGTTGTATCTGGCGCTTTGCGCTCGCTGATGTACACGGAAAAAATTTATCCATAAAAAAGTCACGAACTAGTAGCTAGGTCTCGGATATGAGAAAAATTCATCGGATATTTATGTATTTTCGTAAATAACCTGCGAAATTTGAGAAAGATTGACGAACTCGATGTGAAAATTCTAAAACGGTTCATCACTTTTTTTTACCTGAATAATTACAAAAATATTACGAGTGAGTGGGAAAAGATTCTCAGAGCACTCACGAGCTTGCCCGACAAATCTGGGAACTAGGAAGTAGGTTCGCCTGTACGTGGCCCACACACACACTCTCCCAAACGCGCGGTGCGTGTGTGCGCTCGTATGTGTGCCTCGAGCTCGTCGGATGAGTGGCCAGAAATTTTATAATACCTATTTTGTTTGGCCTTGATGGCTGCGCGTGTTTACGCACTCCTGGTTTATGTTTAGAAACTTGTGAGTCAGCAGTCTTTGAGGGTTCGAATCTTCTGAGTTGCGAATTTATAAATTAATATAAAATTAAATCGCACAAATAAAATGTTTCCTCTTTATATTTCAGTCTGAAATTTTCAGGAACTATTCGTATGAAATTCGAAATGTTCGTAAGAAACTTCGAAATTTATCGATATATTTCTCATAGAAGTAAGGATGTAATGTTTCATTTTTTTATCTCGTATCCGAGACCTAGCTACAAGTTCGTGACTTCTTCACGGATAAATTTTTTCCGTGTATGTACCTCGCACTACGCGCTCGGCTTTTTTCGGTTTTCGCACATCCTGCTCAACTTAGATAAAAAGAAGAAATTTACTTGCAAATATTATAAAAGTGACAAAATCTTTACGTTTTAAGTAATTGTTAAAAATGTTGTTATTTTAGATTGAAAAGGAAGTTTATTTACTTGAGACTCTATCGGCCTCAAGGAACACATTCTTATTACAATACCCGCACACTTTTTTAAATTTCAAAGAAAAACGCTTAATTGCTTAAGAAACAAACTGTAAGAAATAATTGTACGTTTCCCATACCATAGCATGCCTTTTCTTCCATACTTTTCAATATCCCATACAAGTATGGAGATTTTCCATTCGTCGCTTGAAGATTTCCCATACATTTGCAAGAGTTCCATAAGCTGCTATGGGAAAACTTCAAGTCAAGAAGCAAACGTTGATGCACAGAGGAGCGCGCATGCGCTGTAACTATGGTGGTTGATAGAGAACGGAGAGAGTGATCGATAACCTAATCATAGCGTCTACTCAGTTGAGAAACATTATTTCAAGTGCAGTGACAAAAATAAAATTTGTGAGTTATTTTTTTTTACTGAAATAAAGTTCAGTGTGAGAAAAAGAGAACAGCAACATAAAAGCGCAATCAACATTATTCATCCCACAGTAAGTTTAGTTTGTTTACATATAATTGTGAAGTGCGTCAAAATGTTACGTTGCTGCATCGTTGCAGTTTGCATGTTATAAGCATTTGAATTCAAAGCCATCAGAAGCACTCTATTTTCTCCGCTATTGTGAACGAAGGCCAAATAAATTCGTACTCTATGTAAAGAATACTTTTGTATTGTAGGGAATTACGTAAAATCCTTTGAAATAGTTTTAATTAGAGAGCGTGCATTTGAGGAACCTCTTTTTTTTATTTAAAATGCAACTTTATGCTTACATATAAACTTTTTTGTGGAAAATACACATTTTCGAAATGAAAATTCGACTGATGTACAGAAAATGTGTCTTTCCACTTGAATGTGAAAGAATTGCAGCAAATACATTGCAATTCTTTTTTTTTGTGGAAAATTCATCATTTTACTTAAAAATTCATCTCCTTGATGAAAATTTGACTATTTTGTTGAAAATTCGTGTTCTTTCGTTGAAAATTCAACTACTTAATTTAAATTTTAAACAGTTTATTGAATATTTATTTTTTTGAGTTGAGGGTTCGTCTCTGTCGTTGAGAATTGAATTATATACTTTTTGCATATACTTTTTAATAATGATTCTAGTATGGAAACAAATGCAGTTTTATAACTAAATGGTTTTAAGGCCATGTGACGAGTGGATCACGTGACCGGATTCCTACCTTATCGACACTTTTTTTACTTGTAAACTTATTTTCACACGAATAGCCACATCAAGTTGAAAATTTGGGATATTAATAAGAAGCTGTGAGAAAGGTGGGTCTGGTCCTAAATTTTAATAATTATGAACCAAAAAATTTTTGTAAATAATTTTTTTTTTTTGCTTTTTTCATGACTATTAAAATTTAGGATTTAGGATTCTTGTCCTACTACGTGTATGGTTCCACGTATGAAGTCAATTTCAAGTCTTTGGATTTCATCCAACGGTAAATTTACTACAAAAAATAATGACATCTTAGCTTACTCGTATGAATTTGCCTCATGTAAAATTAATTATTCTTTTTGGAATTGTTTCAGCGTTTTTTTAAATGGACAAGGTACAGGACGAGGAAGAAAATTAGAATTCCGAATTACTGCTGTCGTGCGTACAAAATTTCTCTGGAGCTTGAAATTGGCATTGAATGAAGAAAATATTGTTTAAGAAAAATAGCAAGAAAATTTTTCTTGTCTCAAGAAGATAACCTCATTATTGGGGATTGTATTGACCCTCAATAATAAATTCCGTAGACAATTTTCACGTGCATTGGCTTTAGGGTCAGGTGAATTGAAACCAATGCAATTGTTTCAAACATTTCGGTGTGTAAAAAACTCTTTAAGAAATATTTATCAGCTACGTATATTTGATAAAAACAAATTTTTGAACAATCCTCTGTATCAAAAAATACCCATAAAACAATAATTTTGCATGAAAGAAATATTTTCAAGCTGTGAAATTGAAGGGGTAGTAAAAGTACGAAAGTATCAAAAACATTTTAGTTAAATAATTATTCAAATATTCTTTTTAAAAAAAACTATTTATCTATGAACATTTAAAGAAAACATTTACACTGTGGTGAGAATGAAAATTCTCGAAAAGGATTAGATACAGTACCATAATTGTTTCCTTACAAGTTTTTTATACCAACGTACGTTTGTTTATATATTCTTAACCAACGAATAACGCTTTCAATTTTAAGACTCAGGGGCTCTCAAAACGTCGAGATTTAATGATAAACGAAAAAGTCATAAACCTTCTCATTAGAATAAGCATATAAAAAACAACAAGACCATTTTTCAGTTGAAAATTCGTCTTTTTTTATCGAAAACATGTTTGTTTAAAAATTTATCTTTTTTAGTTAAAAATTTAATAATCTGGTAGAAAATTCGACCTTCTTAGTAAAAAATTAAACCTTTTGATTGGAAGTTCATTAAGCTGGTTGAAAATTTATCTTTTTTAGGTAAAAATTGATGTATTTTGTTAAAAATTTGTCGTTTTAGTAGAAAATTAATCTTGGTAGATGAAAATCTGTCTTTTTAGTTAAGAGTTGGGAATATTCACTTAAAAATTTATATTGTTTTTGAAGTTTCATCATTTTAATTTTAGATTTATTTCTTTGCTTAAAAATGTAATTATTGTGTTTAGAATGTAATTCTTTTTTTTTTGTTTGAACAAAAATTTGTTACTGTAAAATTTAACCATTCCTAAAAAACAAGATTCATAATTATTTTCAAAAATCGCACGTACCAAGTTCTTTCCAAACAAAATTATTGTAATTCTTTAGAAAAAGTGCCTGTTGCAGACAAGAATTATAATTTTTTTTCAAAATTTCCCTGTTAAAAGTCGAAATCATAAATTTTTAAGAAAACTATCCATTCTCAGTCAAAATGGCAGATCTTTTGGATAACTCCATATTTCAGATATGAATTATAATTTTTTTCAAAAATTCCCTGTTAAGAATCAGACCTTTTTTCTAAAATTCAACGTCCCTCTTTCAAATTGTTATTATTTTCGAACGTTTCTTGTTAAAATTAAAAATCAATTTTTTTTCAAATCCCAAATTTTTCAAGCAATCATCTTACAAATCAAAATTCCCTGAATATTATTAAATTACAACGCAACAAATAGAAATGTTAAGAAGAAATTACAGAATAAAATAAGCTACTAATAATTAAAATTCACTAAAAAAAATATATATTTTTGGCGAACGTAGACTCGAGGCGTGAATAAAGCAAGATAAAGTTGATTATGTGTGTAAATAATTCAAAATTTCATAATTTTGAAGGAAGATCACTTGTAAATACATTATCTTGGTGGAGTGGAGGTAGCCTATTTACCAGTTTCGCAATTTCCTTCTAGTTGTTTAAATAAAGATAAAAATGTTACACATACGCTTCCTTTTATTAAACTTTTCTGTTCATCATTATTTTCATTTTTGTATCAATTTTAAAATAATAATATAGTTTAAAATATTATTATTGCAAATGGACAGGGTCACTCAAGTCCCGTAGCACTGAGATTATCTAATGTAACCTATTGTACTCTGAAAAAATTATAATTATTTTCGGAAAATTCTTATTTCGTATCTGAATTATAACTTTTGTGCAAAAATTTCCTGTTCCAAACCAGAATCATAATTCTTTTCAAAAACCCCATGCTCCAAGTTAAAATTTTAATTCTTTTGGAAAATTCCTTAAATCAATCTGAATTATCATTCTTTTTTTTTAAATTCCCTGTTTCAAAAAAGAATTTTAATTTTTCTCGAAAATTTCTTCACGCAATTCATAATTTTTTTCTCAAATCAGAATCACGTTTCTTTTTAAAAAGCCTCTATTCTTATTCAAACATCTAATTATTTCAGAAAATTTGTATTTCTGGATCTGAATTATAATTTTTTTTTAATAGTATTGAATTTCTGTTAATTAAAAGTCGTTGAGAATTGAACAAATTTTTTCGGCGAATCTAGACACGAGGCGTGAAAAAAGCAATGTAAAATAGATTGAGTATGAAATAATTCAATCTCATCATATTGAAGAAATATAACTTGAAGGAAAACCTTTCTAGAGGTGACGTAATCTATTTACAAGTATCGCAATCAGCTTCTAATTGTTTCAATAAAGCTGAAAATCTTACACAATCGCCTACTTTTATTAAACGTATCTGTATTTATCAATATTCACATTTTTGTACAAATTTGAACCAATATATATTATAAGGAAACAAAACTATTTTCTTTCCAAAATATGCGAGAAGCCATAAAAATCTCAAAAATAAGATTTTGCTATGAATACTTAAACTCTTATCCTAAATTTATGAATTTAAAACTACAAAAATCTTATTTTGAAAAATTCGCTGTTTCAAGTTAGAATTATAATTCTTCTCGAACATTTCTTCTTGCTATTCAGAATTTTACTTATTTTGGAAAATGCCCTCTGCCAAGTCAGAATTAAATATCGTTTCAAAAATTTTCTTCTTTCAGATCTGAATTTGAATTTATTTTCGAAAATTTGTTGTCCCAGACAACAAAATTATCATAATTCTTTAGAAATTTTCTTGTTTCTGATCTGAATTATAACTGTTTTTTTTTAATTCCCTGTTCCAAATCAGAATTCATTCTTTTAGAAAATTCCCTGTTCTAAGTCAAAATTGTAGATCTTTTAGAAAATTCCTTAATTTAGATCTGAGTTATAATTTTTTTGCAAAAATTCCCTGATCCAAACCAGAATCAGAATTTTTTCCGTAAATAATTTCTTTCAACTTCCTTTTTCCACGTCAGAATTGTAATTCTTCTCGCAAATTTTTTGTTCCAAATCAAAGTGATAAGCTTTTTGGAAAATCCCGCCTTCAGAGACAAAATTATTGTAATTCTTCAGAAAAAATCCTTGTTTTAGATCTGAATTTATAATCGTTTTTCGAAAATTCCCTGTTATGAACCAAAATTAGAATTCTTTTCGAAGTCAGAATTATAATTGTTTTCAAAAATTCCTTATTTCATATCTGCATTATAGTTTTTTTCAAAAATTCCCTGTTATAACTCACAATTATAATTTTTCACGAAAATTTTCTCTTGCAACTCAGAATTATAGTTATTTTAGAAAATTCCCTGTACCATATCAGAATTATAATTCTTTTAGGAAATTCCTTATTTCAGATCTGAATTAGCATTTTTGTTCGAAAATTTTTTGTTCCAAATTAGAGTCATAACTCTCTTCAAAAATCGCACAATTCCAAGAGGAAATTACGGTAATTATTTAGAAAAAATCCGTGTTTCAGATCTAAATTTTAAATGTTTGTAGAAAACTCCCTCTTCCTAGTTTGGACCTGAATTAAACTTTTTTTCTGAAAAATACACTCTTCCACACAAGAATTAGAATTCTTTTTGAAAATTGCAAGTTCCAAATTCAAATTGTTATTATCTTCGAATGTTTCTTGTTACAATTCACAATTATAATTTTCTTCCTGAATTCCCTCTTCCGAGTCAGAATTATATTTCTTTAGAAAAATTCCTTGTTTCAGATCAGAATTATATTTTTTTTTTCAAAAATTCGCTCCCCTAAATCAAAACCATAATTCTCTTGGATAATTCAATCTTCCAAGTTCAAATTGTTACTCTTTTCGCAATTCGTTCTTCCAACTCACGATTATAATTTTTTTTTTTTAATTCCCTATTCCAAGTCAGAATTATAATTTTTTTCTAACATTCCTGTTTAAAATCTGTAGTTGAAATATAGTTCGAAAATTTCTTGTCCCCAATCAGAATCATAATTCTTTTCAAGAATCTCCCGCTCCATGACAAAAATGTAACTTGTGTGAAAAGTTCCTTGTTCCAGATCTGAATTATAATTCTTTTTAAAAAATTAGCATAATGGAAGAGAAATGTAGAGCAACATTTATTTTCCAAAGTTTCCTAGAAAGTCTTGATCTTCTTGTTGAAAAATCATATTTTTTAATGTTTTGGGTTAAAAAATCATCTTTTGGGTTAAACTATTTTGTTACAAATATAAGCAATTTGGTGAAAATTCTCTTCTTTTTTGGTAGAGAATTAATTTTGTTTCTAATAACAATGTGACCATTCCATTTTTGGTTGAAAATTGATTTTTTTATGGAACTGGTTTTTTCTTTTTGAAAATTCATGTATTTTATTTAAAAAAATTCGCTTGGGTCTAGATTAATCTGGTTTGGTTGATGATCCCTCAATTTGGTAGAAAATCAAATTATTCTTTTGACAATTAACTTTTTTGTTGAAAATTTATATTTTTGGTTTAAATTTAACGATTTGGTTAAGGATAAAACTATTTTTATAAAAATTCATTTTTTGTTATTGAAAATGTATCTATTTTTTATAACATTTTAAAATTAATATATATTATATAGCCTTAACAAAGTTAAAATTATTTTATACGAAGAGATTTGCAAATATTTTTTTTCTACTTTTTCCTATTTTTGATCGTGAATTTTGAAACAATAAATTTCCCTCTGTCTGAAAGAGAAAGAAAAAGGTTATTTATCTTAACTTTTTTGGAAAATTCTGGATTTAGAAGAAATCCTCTCCTTGCAAGCAGTGTTTTCTCAGATTCTTTTCCAAAAATATTAATATTAATTAACTTTGTTCTTCTCCGACTTACTCATTTCATTATCATAGAAACCGTCTGCCTTTTTACGTCACAGTCATTTATTTATCCTTGTTTGCAGTTTCAAAATGAAGTAGACGAAAATAAGGAAAATAATTCTTATTCTTGTTTTTACAGATTTTGGTATCTATGATCTTCTTTGTTCAAAATTCAACTACTTGGTTTGAAGTTGATCCACTTTGTTAAAAATTCATTTTTTGTTGTTGAAGATTCACATTTTAGTTGGAAGTTCATCTGTTTTGTTTTTCTTTCAAAATTCATATTTTTTTTATTGAAAACTCAACTAGTCAGTTGAAAGTTGACCTACATGTCTAAAAGTTCATTTTTACATTCTCATTCTAATGAGAAGGTATTAGTTTTATGTAAAATTTGACATAGTCGGTTTTCATCAAATCTCCACGTTTTGAGACCTCCTGAATCAGAAAAAAACTATTTTTACGAAGGTGTCTGTCTGTATGTCTGTCTTTATCGTGTATATAGTTTAATCAATTTACAGATTCTGGGAACGTCATGTCCTTTAGAAAATTGATGAAAAATACTTATTTTTATGATCACAATGATTACAGAACCTATTCCATCAAATTAGTTATAATTGTACAGAATAAATTCCAAAAATTCTGCGTTTTCAATTATTAATGAATAATTTATAATTTTGAAATTTTCATATTTTTATTTAAATAAACAAATTTCATTGCATGTAGTATATGTAATATGTGTATCATTCACATAATCTTGCATTGAGAAACTCAGATCATTTTGTGACTATAAACCGGATTCCGAGAACAATTTTATCAAATCTGACGTCAGCATAGTTTCATAGCATATGTACATAAGATTTCGAATCTCTCCTCTGAATCTGATTATCCAAGATGGTATTATATCTGAAAGACAATATTTGTTTTAAAGTCCCATGTGTTCTTTAGTTTACTGTGAGCGTATTACTGTTTTTTGAAGTGATTTTGAAACTATAGAGGACGCTTACAAAATTTTCTTCCTTTAATGGAATTTCAAGGGAGTTCCTTGACTTCATTTGAAATCAGATGTAATCTTTTTGAAATTTCTCTTATTGGATGTCTGTTTCGAAAAAACTCAATTAAAGCATATCAGGTTAATTTTCAGCATATTTCTATTTCAAAAGTCGCGTAAGGTTTCCCTAAAATGCAAAAGATTACATAAATGGCAAAATGAGTTCTGATAAAATTTGTACTCAAATATTTTTCCATGAAATTTGCTCTTATCAATTGTAAATACGTCAGAAGGACAATGTTGACACCTTGAATAGAAGAGATAACGATTATATGATAGATTGTACAAGTTAATGAAGCAGTATAATTTCCGTTCGTTACATTGTTAATAAAATTCTTCATTAATACATTATTCAGTTTTTCCTTTGATTAGAAAATATGAAGATATTCTGGACTCTTGTTTTATTCTTGGCTGTGATCCTCAGTTCTATCGGTAAATATAATATTATATATCTATAGTTTTAAGTAAATGTTTTTTGGGCTTTACGCAACTCAGAATTTTTGCGATTCATTCAGGACGGTGCAACTTTCAACGTACCCAATTGTGCACGCTCAAATTTTGACGTGCACATTTGGAATTGGCTCGTATGTGTCCGTTAGGGTGGTCCTTATTTTTCGACTTTCAATTCTTCTTGGTCTCACCCCCCTATTTTGTTCCAATGACAAAAAAATGATCTCCACCAAATTTTAGCGAAATCGGTTAATATTAACACGTGCCTCAAGGCACTCAAAGTTTCGTATGCAATTAACATGGGGAAAAGTAGCGTCCAACTTCAAATGCATGTATTTTTTTATATTTCACTGGAATCCTTTGGCTCTGTGCAATTGTGATCTTTAGACTATATTAAAAAATACAACTAAACGAAATTTTTTTTTTTCAAAATTTACCAAATGGCGGACCCCTAAAATTGAACAAAAATTACAATTAAGAATTCTAAATTGTGAATTTTTTTATGTCTTACGGTCCACATACAAATTAAATAAAAAATGAGCCAAAAACATCTTTACAACTCAAAATTTATTAATTAAAAAACTCCTTACTCCTTACAAATTGGAGATTGGATACATACCAATAGGAAATTAGTTATTCTTAAAGAACAGTGTACTTTCTTAATAAGGTGCAGAAACTTTGCCTTATTTCCAACACATATTCAACAAAATGTAAATAAATTTAATGTTCATAATTTAAATTACAATTTGATCTCTAAATTTGAAAAAACCAAATTTAATTTTCAAACTAAATGTCTACGTTTAGAAATTTAAAACATTGTAAAGAACATTCAAAGATTATGTCAATTTTCAAATTACTTAAAATACCATTTTTCAAGAGTTATATCTGATGGCTCTATAAATAAGTTTTTTGACTCACAGGAGTTAAGTCTCCAAAATTTAAAATTCTCAAAGAGAGATGATTGCATAAAAAAGTTTGATTTATTGAAAAGCAGGTCATTATCTTCTAATAGAGAAATTACTGATTTTAGATTAAACAAATGTTTCAAGAATTTATCAACGATAGAAATCCCTGATGAGGTTGCTGAAATTTTAGCTCTAGGAAACAAATTTGGAGTTCCTTTAAATATTAATAAAATTCCCATCAATAGTTTGGTTGCAAATATTGAAAATTCTATTAAAAGTGTTGAAGAAGATGATGTAAAATTTAATATTCATAAAACCGTTACTCAAATAGTTTCAAATCACGAAAATAATAATAAATTTAAAAATTTTGAAAAATCTATACAGTCAGTTGAAGATTTTCAAAAGAAACATAAAGATTTAATCTTTTTGAATGCTGATAAAGGTAACTTAACGGTCGCTGCTGACAGAGAAGATTATAACAGTACAGTTGAAAACATTCTTAAGAATGATATTTTATACAAGAATATTAAAACCAGTATGGTTCCAACTATTGAAAATAAATGTAATGACATTGCTATTAGATGGGAACGTGAAAGATTAATTAATGATCAATGTGCATATCGTTTAAAAACTCACAATAGTGTCATAGCAAAAGCTTATGCCCTCCCTAAAGTCCACAAACTTAATTTAAGTTGGAGACTGATTGTTTTTACTGTTGGATCTCCCACTTACAATTTATCTAAATATATTTCAAATATTCTAAAACCTGTGTCTATTAACACTAGTTCGTTTGTTAAAAATAGTTGGGAACTTAAAGATATTTTAAAAAACATTAATGTACCAAAAAGTCATTCAATAGTTTCTTTAGATGTAGTGTCCATGTTTGATAGCATCCCACTAGATCTTGCTTTAGATTGCATTGAAGAAAAACTCATTTTAAATCATAGCTTAACAAAAATAACAAAAAATGAATTATTAATTGCTACCAGAACGGTTTTTAAAGGCTTTTAATGTTTTTAATTCGTTTTCTCCTTTAATAATAAATTTTATCAACAAATTTCGGGTTGCCCTATGGGTTCACTTTTATCCCCAGTAGTTTCTGACTTAGTTTTACAAGATGTTGAAAAAAGAGCTCTAAATTTATTAGATTTTACACCGATTTTATACAAAAGGTACGTAGATGACATTTTAGCCATTGTTCCTACTGACAAGATTGAAGTTTTCTTAAATGTGTTCAATAGCATTGAAAATTGTATCAAATTTACTCATGAACGGGAGAATAATAACGTTATTAACTATCTTGATCTACAAATCATTAAAACACAAAATGGTGATTTACTAACCAACTGGTATAAAAAACCTTCTTGGTCTGGCAGATATCTAAACTATAATTCTCATAATTTATTTGGTCATAAAATTGGTTTAATTAAAGGTTTAGTAGACAGATGTGTTAAATTAAGTGATATACAATTTAGAAAAGAAAATTTAAATGAATTAAAAACAACCTTAGTACATAATAACTATCCGCTTGGTTTTCTTAATGACATTAGTAGAGAACGCATTCATGAGATTTGCAATAATAGTAGTAAAATAAAGAAAAATAATAAATGGATTGACACTTACAATAAATTCAAATTAAATGTTACTTTACCTAACATTTAGGGATTATCTGAATGGTTAAGGAGTTCACTTAAAAAATTTAATATTAATGCTTATTTAAAAACATAAATACTCTAGATAATTATTTATTAAAGAAGAAAGACAGTGATCCCATAGAAAATTTATCTGGTGTTATTTATCTGATTAAATGTAAATTTTACAATAAAGTATATATAGGTGAAACTGGCCGGAGATTAAAAACTAGAATTGCTGAACACAAACGAGATTGTGAAGTTGGGAATTTTAACACAGGTTTGTCACAACATTCATGGAATTTTAATCATTATTTTGATTCTTGTTTTAAAAATATTAAAATATTAGCCACTGAAAAAAATACGTATCAACGACGTATTATTGAGTCCATTTTTATAAACAAATTTCGTAATATTTCTGTTAACTTACATACTGAAATTCTAAACATTAATAAAATTTATCAAAGTATTTTAAAGTAATGTCACATTTTTTATTTTTTTATTGAAACAAATTTTTCTCACATTTAAATTTCAAATTCAGTTTCGCGCGTTTCCTCATCAGTGGTTTCAATGAAAACTCATCTTTGTAAACGGTCATTACGTATACTGTCTTATTGTATCTCCATATTGTCAATTGTCGTTTTCGTCCTTCCTAACCATCATAAAGATCCTTTTTTTTCTATATTTTAAAATGTAGTTTTTAAAGTGAGTGAAGTCTCCTTAATTTATTTGAGACTTCTATAACAATGTTTAATATTTTCTAAATTTTTGACTCAAATTTTGACTTGGATTCTTCCAAATTGACATTGGTTTCTATCTTTCTTTTGCGATGTTTGTTTACTCTTCGAAATTAATCTTATCTCACGTACAAATTTATATTAATTATTATTCTTTTTTAAATTTTTTTGTTTCGTTTAATTATTTCTAACTTCAAATGTTTTTGGCTCATTTTTTTATTTAATTTGTATGTGGACCGTAAGACATAAAAAAATTCACAATTTAGAATTCTTAAACATCGTTGGGCGAAGAAAAGGATTGATTTGTATCAAATCATTTTTACAAAAATTACAATTTTCACAATTGATAACAAAATCTCGTCTAATTTATACAAAAGGCAGATTTATTTATTAGAAAGCACATGATGACAATGAAAACACATTTTGAAAAAAATTCAAGATGGCCACCAAATTATTTTTTTTACTCATTATTTTTTTGTTTCTCGATAACGTCTTTTCAGGTGTCAATTGAAAGACTGCATTATTGCATTATTTCGGGATTTAAGAAAGTTAAAATTTTGAAAAATTAAAATTGGCGCCTTATGAAATACGCTAAAACCCGTCTTTTTTAAGCTTTTCGTCCTAAAATCTACAAATGTTGAGAAAAAATCAATTATATTGTTACAAAGCTTATGGTTGGAAGTAGGTCTCGAAATTTTCACTAATGTATGAATGGGTACTTTATTACTATTTTCAAAAAGTTACGTTATGGAAGTTAAAAGTTATGGCAACGGCCATACCACGCTGGAAACACCAGTTCCCGTTAGATCACTGAAGTTAAGCAGTGTTGGGCGCGGTTAGTACTTGGATGGGTGACCGTCTGATACTACTGCGTTGCTGTTGGCGGTGGTGGGTGTGGTGAGCCCACACTTGTAGTTATTTACTACAAGAAACTATCCACCTAGAAACACTACCCGAATCGGGTAGTGTCACGCTTACCCCTAGAGGCTCGCCGAAAGGGAAATGGCTTAATGGTATAGAACGTAATGTTTATAAATTCAAACCAAATATGAAATATATAATCAGAAATTAAGAATACGTCATACATTAGTTTAAGAATAAATTTTCAAATTACATTAAGAAATGACATTCCCAGTATAATTGCAGTTTTACGAACTTTTCAAGAAAGTGGTTTTCTTCTCATCCGGGAAGCGACGGCGATAATCACTTACGACTTGTAGTAAATACTGCTTCTGTTCTTCGTTTTTTGTTAACAATTTGTTATGATCGGTCATTAATTTGACCCCCCTCTCTGCTGTGTCGTTCACAACCTTCAGATTTTTTAACTTCTGCAGACTTTGATGGTAATCTTCGAGCACTGCCCAGTCCACTGGATCTTGGCTAAGAAAGGAACATAGAATCCCGAACCGTTCAAAGAAATTCATAGTCTTGACTGAAACAACGTGTTCAATCCCTTTTTTACGAACTCTGGAACATCCTTTGGTTGAATAATCAATCGTTTACAATCTCCAAAGGAATAATCGGATTTCAGACTTTCGACCATTTTCAGCTTGGTTGCAGCAGGTACTCTTGAATCGAAGAAAGACAACCCTACCGTTTCTGATGTCAAGTACCAGAGATGACCACCAAATTTTTTTACAGCTCCGCGGGATATATAGCAATCTATTTTCTCATATTCAGAGAGATTTCTTAGAAACTCAAGATCACGATAAGGCGCTTGTAAAGCGTTAGACGCGCAGAACCAAGCCTCAAGGTACAGACGTGTGATGACAATACAAACATCCTGGCAGGCTGTCTTCCTAATTGCTGTTAGTTGGAATTCGTCACGAAAAAGGAACAGCTTGATACAATAAATCGCTTTGGCCATCCATCTTGCCTGATGCATAGCTCCAGGGCGACGAAAATGTATGCCGCGCGGTGGAGTACCTTCCAGAAAGATGATTGTCAACTCAAATAGCTCTCTATAATCTTCTCTGCAATGATGTTCCATCACAGATTTCAGTGCAAAGTTCATAACCTTTTCCTTGACATCCTTGAGTGTCGTACCAACGTAATCATTTTGTATTCCAGGTCTGAAGAGAGCTTTTGTTCAAGGTATCCCATGACTCCTGGAACCGTTTGAACCGTGGTACCGTTGGTGCTGATGACGTTCCAAACTTTACTTCGATGACGCTTCTTAGGACTATCTCATAAATATGATGCCTGCAAATTAAATAAGAAAGATCACGCTGCAGTTGCTGTTCCCAAAAGATGCAAGCACCATTCAGCCGTCCTGTATTCGATGCAGTAGAATCACAGCAGAGAGCCTGAACTTTCCCGTCTAAATTCCATTCCTTTAAAGTTTCATATACGACATCAGCTTGTTCTTTACCTGTTCCTGTAGGCAATTTTGGAACACCAAGAATTTTTTCACCATCTTTATAGGTTACTATAATTGGTAATCTGTCAACGTTTTTATTATCTGTTAACCCTGGAAGTAGCTTTCCATCCCAGTGAACAGTACATACCTGAAAGTCAGCCACTGTTGCTGCTGATACTGGAATCGGACATCAGCTCCACAAGATGTGCTAAAAATTAAATTCTTCATTACATAATATGTAAAAGATTCGTAATCTTATTTTTTTCGACAATGGCGCGTTCCGCCCGTGATTCTTCTACTTCTTTTCGTTTTTGATATCGATTTTCTCTCCCAGTTCCTGGTCAATACCAGTCATATATCCAGGTCACCCTTTTTGTCTCTGGAGAAGCAAAAACTGTTTGTCTTCTTCTATTTTTATAATTTCCAACGCATTGGCATGTGCAATATCAAAGCGGTCGGTTGGAGAATAACACTCTCAAAACTTGTCCATTTGATGGCAACTTAGAAGAAACAATTTGACTTGTTATGTTTCCAAGTAAAAAGACATTTTTTCTAAGATGCTGTTCCATTTTTAACCGTTTTAACTTCGAATTAGCACTGAAATATATTCTTCTCTTATGAGTGGTAAAGAATTATTACTTATATCATTATAACTGAGTCAGAGACGAGATGGTATTGACAATGATCAAGTTCGGAACTGACTGACTGGAATTTTGGAAAACGCACTTCCAGGTTCAGTCGTAGGTAACCTTCTTTTGTCAAGCTTAAAGTACTTATTTTCGAATGCAGGTAAATATCCGGAGAGTTGCTAACTTATAAAATATCGTTTAGACGCGCCTACCTGAGCCCTTCCGTGGCCTGGCCCTATAGACAGATGTCCGAATCCCTTTAATTGCTTATTAATAGTAATCCTAACATTCGTCACTTTCGTCCTCGAAGTTTCTGCCTAAAACTTGGGAACATTTCTCTTTACTAAGAATTTCAAGTTTTATTAAGCACATTTTCTTTCCGAAAATGTATTTCATCTTTTGTTTAAATTTATAAACATTGCGTAACTTTTTGAAAATAGTAATGAAGTACACATTTTTACATTAGTGAAACTTTCGAGACATACTTCCAACCATAAGCTTTGTAACAATATAATTGATTTTTCCTCAAAATTTGTAGATTTTAGGACGAAAAGCTTAAAAAAGACGAGTTTTAGAGTATTTCATAAGGCACCATTTTTAATTTTTCCAAATTTGGCTTTCTTACATCCCGAAAAATGTTTCTTTGCAATAATGTAGTCTTTCAATTGACACCTGAAAAGACGTTAACGAGAAACAAAAAAATAATAAGTAAAAAAAATAATTTGGCAGCCATCTTGAATTTTTTCAAAATTTTGAGTTTTCATTGTCATCACGTGCTTTCTACTAAATAAATCTGCCTTTTGTATAAATTTCACGAGATTTTGTTATCAATTGTGGAAATTGTAATTTTGGTTCAAATTTAGGGGTCCGCCATTTTGTAAATTTTGAAAAAAAAATTTTTTTCGTTCAGATGTGTTTTTTTTAACATAGTCTAAAGATCACAATTGCACAGAGCCAAAGGATTCCAGTGAAATATAAAAAAATACATGCATTTGAAGTTGGACGCTACTTTTCCCCATGTTAATTACATAAGAAACTTTGAGTGCTTTGAGGTACGTGTTAATATTAACCGATTTCGCTAGAATTTGGTGGAGATAATTTTTTTGGTCATTGGAACAAAATAGGGGGGTGAGTCCTAGAAGAATCGAAAAAAAACCACCAAGAGTAAATAAGGACCACCCTAGTGTACGTGCAATGATTGGACATATCCAACTGTGCATATAAGTCCCTTAAAATCCTTACATTTCGTCAGTCTGGACATTATTTAAAATCAACTTTATAAAGGTTCAATCTTTTCCACTTGGTCTGTGCAAATATGTGCAACCAACGATAATCTAAAACCGACAACAGCTAAAAATCACCCCTAGCACTTTTCACTAAATAATTCCATCCAATTGAAAATGTTTAAATAGTCATAAATTACCTTCATGAAACTCTAGGCTCTATTTCTAGCCCTATATTATTATTCAGCTATCTCGAAAACTCACCCCTAGTACTTTTAACAAACCCCAACCTAGTTGCCTTTAACCAAATATGACATAAAAATTTCCATTTTCATATTGAAAATGAGCATATCACTGATATAACAAAGTGATAGAGCATTCCAAAAATCCACCCCTAGAATATTTGATAAACCCCATCTCAGCTGCCTTTAACTAAAACAGCCAAAAAATGTGAAAATTAAAAATATTCATACCAGTCACCTTTCGAAGAATCTAGCAGATATCCCCATAATCACAGTTATATGCTGAACATAAAATCAAATTTTGCAAAACGTGATCGGTCCGGCAATTTGTTTAAAAAAATTAATTTGCAACATTCGCCCTCCATTTTTCCACGAAAATCCAAAAGATTTTGCAAACTTGAGTGAGTGATTATAAACTCAGTTTCTATCCTGTATTAAATTTGTAAAACGTTCGTGATGCGGCAACATTATTAATTATAAACAAATTATTATTTTGTTAATCACTCCACAGCGAAAATACCGAAGCTTTTACAAAATGTTGTTTCTGCTCTTTTCCATTGAGGAGAAACTATTGTATGATTTGCAAAATTAAATACATAACGCAAATTATCGTTTTTTAAATTATTGTTAAATTTTTTGCAATTCGACTCCTAAAATTCCAGCGAAAATTTCGAAGGTTGAGCTTTCGGGTAGCAAATGTTAGAAATGTCAAGATCTGAAAATGATCAAATTTGCGAAACGTTGCTCGACCGGAAATAATATTAAAATTGCAATTTAACGAATTAGTTACTTTTGTAAATTAGCCAAAAATAACAAACATTTTGCAAATCGTACTGTGTGATAAACAACTTATTACCAACGTTATATAACATTTGCAAACTGTTTACAACTTGGCAGCATTATTCATTATAAACAAATTATTATTTTGTTTATCACTCCCCAGCGAAAATACCGAAGGTTTTGCAAAATGTTGTTCCTGCTTCTTTCCATTGAAAAAATACTACCAAGTATTAAAGCCAAGTATTAAACAGTTTGCAAATCTAATATGATGTTAGTACTATGTTAATTATCACTCAGTACGATTTGCGAAACGCTTGAATTTTTTGGCTAGTTTAACAAAATACCTAATTTGTTTAATTGCAATTTTAATATTATTGCCGGTCGTGCAACATTTTGCAAATTTGATGATTTTCATATCTCGACATTTCTAACATTTGCTACCCAAAAACGCAACCTTCGCAATTTTCGCTAGAATTTTAGGAGTCGAATTGCAAAAAATTTAAAAATAATTTAAAAAACGATAATTTGCGTTATGTATTTGGTTTTGCAAATCATACAATAGTTCTTCCTCAATGAAAAAAAGCAGAAACAACAGTTTGAAAAATCTTCCGTATTTTCGCTGGGGAGTGATTAACGAAATAATAATTTGGTTATAATTAACAATGATGCCGTATCACGATCGTTTTGCAAATTTAATACAGGATAGCGACTAAATTTATAATTACTCACTCAAGTTTGCAAAATGTTTTGAATTCTCGTGGAGCAATGGGGGGCAAATTTTGCAAATTAATTTTTTTAAACAAATTGCCGACCCGACCACGTTTTTCAAAATTTTATTTTATGTTCAACATATAAAAAAAGAACCATACAATTTTTCTGAAGACCTTCGGAATGTTTTTTAATTGACTCGATTTATATTTCTAATTCCACTCGTGTAATTCAACAACCCCAGAAAACCACCCTAGCACAATTAGCGAATCCTTCTCAGGCTGCCTGCAACTAAAAACGCCCGCAAATTAGAAATTTGAAAATATCACATCATTTACCATCCCAAGCCTCTCATAGATATTTTAATCCCCAGATTAATAATCAACAATTTAAAAAAATACCTTAGAACACTTAAAGAACCCTGTCTCAGTTGCCTTCAGATACAAACGTGTTCAAGTTTGAAACAATCACACCAGTGACATTTTAAATACTCCAGTGGTGGTTTATAAGGGTTGTTGAATATTATGTTCAGATTCAGGATACAACTTGATGTATTTCGAAGGTAATTTGTGCGAATATTTGCAATTTAATAAAATGATGGATCTCCAACCAAACTGATTATTTTAAACCAGGAGCTTCAATTTCAACAAAAGAGTTGAATTTCCAACCAAGAAGGATTCTTCACTCAAGACTGAAAAAAATTTCAACCAAATTTTTGAATGAGTGAAAAACATTTAAATATTCTACAAAATGAAACAGTTTTTTCTCAAAGAAGTATGATTTCTCCACCAAAAATATAATAGTAGACTTCTCAATCAAAAAGAATTATTACTCAACTAAAAATTGTTGCATTTTGAACCAAAAAAGATGAGATTTTCTCCAAAGAGGATGAATTTTCAAACCATAGAGTCCAATTTTTAACAATGGAGTTGAATTTTCAACCAAGAAATATTCTTCAGTCAAGAGTCAAAAAAATTTCTAACACCATTCTGCACCAAAAATGCTCGAGATTATTTTGTACTTTTAAATAGTGTTTCTTCAGATTCACGTTGTTCAAGTATTCGTCGAAGTTTATGGGTTTTCGTTAAAAAAGATGTAGGAAACTTCTTCGAAAGCTCAGGATGAAAATTTTAATGTGCATGTATGTGAAGTTATGACTTAAATGTGACATATGAGGATTTTATAGACACTTAGGGGCCGTTCATATATTACGTAAGCCGTTTTTCTTTTGTTTATATCGTTGTGTCCTTCTCAACTTCACATCAATTTTGTTCTCGTCTTTATCTAAACAAAAGAAAAACGGCTTACGTAATATATGAACGGCCCCTTACAAGCTTCTACTTATGAAATCCGTATAGAAGCGTTGCATACCATTTTAATCCAATTTCAGAATCCACGAGAAATTCCACGTACAACTTCTACGCTGGTTTATTTAATTTACCATCCAAATTTCACGTGGAATTCCACGCATAACTCAATCGGCGATTCCACGGGAATTTTTTCTCCTAAGTAACATAACCACAATTTTTTATGACAAAAAGAATTGGATAAAGAAATTTGAAACATTGACAATCACAACCAAAATTACAACACATGATATACCAAGATATGATTGTGTATTTTGAGAAAAATGTAATTCTCTGATTCTTGTTGCAGAATTCGGTTCACAGTTTGATTGTTTGCCTAATGGTGACCCCATTCCTGGTATTTCCCGTTGTGGACCTTCTTCTTCTAAAAGAAAATCTTCTGGAAAGTCTCTTCCTTCTGCCAAGCCTTATTCTTCTTTTGGGCCTCCTCCAGCTACTAAGTCATCTTCTCGTGTCAGTTCCAGGTCTCGTCCTGCGAAGAAAAATTTTTCTCACGTACTTGGATTTACAGATGAAGAACTCAGATATGTTCGACTCATTCCCCACAATATTCCGAACCGAATATTAGAACTTCGAAGATACACTTTTCCTCCCGATATAGAAATTCTACTAAAAAGCAGAAATAATGCTTATCATCACATGCCAAACGAAGAAAAAATTGTATTATCAACGTCCAATGGTGAAGTCTATGCAATATTGGAAAAATTATCAAACAGAACAACGGGTTTCCGTGGAATATTTAAATCTACTCTTTGGGGGCCAAAACGGGTAAAAATAAATATGAACAGCGGTGCAGTTAAAGTATTGACTCCAGAAGAAATCGATGAATATATAGTAGGCAACAAAAACCGAATCTCACAGAGTTTTAGAGTATTTGGAGTGTAAACCCCAATTTTTCACATCGTTAATAAAAATAATAATTAAATAAGTAATAAAAAAAATGATTGTAAAGTTTGCGTAATGCACCATATTATGAGTCTATAACGTCCCCTGAAAAGTGAGATTTCTCAATTACAAATTTTTTAATGTTTCATTTTCAAAGTTTTGAATTCAAACGACTACCTCTCTGAATGCTTGAATTAGCTGTTCAGTTTTATTACTTCACCTCAAAAAAATTTGAGCTTTAAGAGCTCAGATTTTTTTATTTTTATGATCTTGACACATTTTTGTGACTCATGAATGCTAGTTCGGATTTAACGAATATATGCTCATCACTCGTCTGGCGCTTCGATCTGGATTAAAGTGTGTCCAAAATGCTAAATTTGCAGTGCTATATCAAACTTTATTATATTAAATGTATTTGTTATTAATTTCTGTAATTCGGGGCGGGATTATCTAATTATATATTCCAAAATAAAGCAAAAATGTTATTCTTCATCATTATTTTCATTTAGTTTCCCTATTCGAAGAACTGGATACGTACAATTTTTGTCAATAATTGAAGAATTTGCCTTTTCACCTTTTTGCTTCCTCATAGAGGAAGCTATGTAATGGTAACATTTTCAAAAAATTTTAAATTCATTTAATTAAACCTTGCTTAATTTAAAAATGTCTAATACAATGTTCTAAGCAATTGTCCGGATGTGTGTGTGTGTGTGTGTGTGTGTGTGTGTGTGCGTGTGTGCGGATGTGTGTTTGGCTGTGTGGATGTGTGTTTGGCTGTGTGGATGTGTGTGGATGTCACACTTTTTTTTGAACACAAATATCATCAATATTATTTTAAAAATCGGTTTTTTATGGTAAAACTTTTTTCAATAACATAATTCAGTCGATTGCCTATAATATTAATACATGTTATTGAAGAGTAAGGAAGCTATGGTAATTTATATATTTTTGAAATTGATTTTTATAGTATTTTCTCATTTTCATAATTTGAAGTTGATGCGAGAATAGAAAATTTGTATTGATTCCAGACGAATCGATTGACCTATAATGTTAATACGTTTTATTGAAGAGTAAGGAAGCTATGGTAATGCATAATATTTGAAAACACGGTTTTTTATGGTAAAACTTCTTTCTTTAACATAACTCAAAGTTGATGAAAGAATAAAAAAAATTTCTTGGTTCGAGACGAATCGATTGACCTAAATATTAATACATTTTATTAATGAGTAAGGAAGTTATAGTCATTCATAATATTTGAAACATCTGTTTCAAACAGAAAAACTTTTTTCATCGACATAATTCAAATTTGACGCATGAATAGAAAAGAATTTTTGATCATAAGTTTTCAAATAGTATAATTCTGAAAATGTTTGTAAGGAAATCATAAAGCTGGGAAAGGGATAGGGTGCGAAAGAACTTTTCCCTTTCCTTTTCCAGCTTCAAAAATTATCATTTCGATCGTTGAAATAACATTACACAGGGCATTTTTGCAAAAGAAATAAATTTTATTATGTAACAATAATCACGTTTTGGTAATTCACGTCGGTTTCTTGTTTAATTTTTGTGAGCATTACAATTAAAAAAAAAGACAAACAACGTAAATTTTGAAGAGGTGAAAGCGGAAGTCAAAGAAAGAAGCATCCATCTCCGATTTTTAGGCATAAAGAGTTGCACCACTTTTTCAATCTTGAATTGAGAAAACGAGCTATTGGTTAGCTCTGTTGAATCGCGAAAAGAGCCCTTTCAAAAAATAATCATATGCGAAAAAGCCATTGTCAAATATCCATGCGTCCCAAGAAACTCAAATTTTGACACCTAAAAAGATTGCATAACTGTTTTATTTTAAAATTATTTTGAAAAAATCTCCCGTAATTTACGATAATCTTACAGGTAATTTATACCACGCATAGTATACTCCTTAGAGGCGAATGGCTTACCAATTTTTTACCAAAAAGGTTAATTGTCGAGCAACGAATACAAATTTTAAATAAAATGGTTAACAGTGTTCATAAGATTTTAATTTATTACTATTAATTAAATTCGATTAATTGAAAATTCATATACAAAATGAATAATCAAGAATAACTTAATTACTTCATCGAAAAAACTTCCTGAACAATCTGTTTTGAATTTTCAGTTTTATGGTGGTTTTTTGGTACAAAATTTGCTTGCTCATCATGCTTTTTTAGCAAATCGACTTACCTCGTTACAAAGCATCTTTAGCGTTCTTGCATCACTTTTAAATTACATTAGTGAAAAAGTGCTAAAGAAAGATAGCAAATAGGGTGACCCATTTTTATCTATAAATCCAAATATCTTCTAAACTACTCCAACTACATAAAAAACGGTTCATACAAAAGTTGACCAGGATATAGGGGGCCATTTAACTGTACCATTTACTTTGACCTTGAGGTCAATTTTCAAGTTCGTTTCAAGGTCAAGACGATTTTTTTAAATGGAACCCCCTATTTTTGACTACAGATTTGAATAGAGCGGAAAATTTTACGTCACAAATGTACTATGAAAATCTTGTTTTTGTGACCTTGGAGAGGTAATAAATCAAGGTCAAATGTCCAAAAAACGATCAGATGCCCTTTTTCAGAATTTGCGTGGTTTTCTTGGTAAAGCAAGCGTTCAAGATGCTTTAAAAAAGTCGATAAAATGTGAAAGTGTGAACCACCTTGTCGAGGAATTGTACGTGAAAATTGGTATTTCAAAATCTTTCATTTTGACCTGTAGACGGTCATATCAAGGTCAATTATTTAAAAAGCGCTTAGAAGCTTTTTTTTTAATTTACTGGTTTTCTGAGCAATCGCAACGTTAAAGGTGCCTTTAACATGTATAAGATAAGTTGCACAAATTTCGACGACCTTGACTAAATGGACCTTCAAGTGTATTTTCAAAGTTTATGAAGGTCTACATAATTTTTTAAAATAAAACAGTTGCAAAAAATAGAAGCACCTTGACCTTACTTTTAGCCCCTTGCCTTACTTGACCCCTTGCCTCCCACGTTCTTGGTGCTTGATTATCGTGAGTCCCCTTGCCTCTCACGTTTTGGGGTGCTTGTTTATGGTGAGTCCCCTTGCCTCTCACTATTATTGTTGCTGTTTCAATTGTTATCGGCCACAGGCCATAGTTGAGAACCACGTAACATCGACACTCATCTGTGCGGCCCTCCACTTTGATTTTCTTTTGAAAATCAAAGTGAAAGGACGTTAGGACTAAGTGTCGATTTTACAGTGTTTTTAAACGACGAGTTTGCTTGCCATCGACGATTCAACGCCTTTGTTCCGAATCTCCCCTATCCCTCTCAAGGCCACCGGTAATGGCTGGAAAATGTCCCGTAAGCCGGTAAGCACGTGCTTGAGCACGTTCTCGTGTTTTGCCACGCTCCGTTAACCGGCCGGGGTCCTTCGCCAAGTCACGTATACCCCAACTCTCTCATTTTCCTCCGCACGCTTCCTTTCGCTTAAATTACCCTCCCTCTCTTTCTTTCCTATTTGCTTCTCGCTCGGGCGTACTGGCATGAAAGGCAAAGGATCTCAACCGGCGGACGCATGGCAAAAATAAAAAGAATGATAAGAAAACCGTGAATTAAATTAATATTAGAAGCCTAAAATTAAAATCGAAAAAAGGGACGGATAGGGGAAGGAACAAGGGCTTATCTAAATTAGTTGGAAATTAAAATTTTAAAGCCAGAATTACTGAAATTGATTACTCGGAGATTTTAAAACACTATAAACAATAGGGATGTCACCCCCCCCCCCCCTGACTATGTTACAATAACTTTAGGTCGATATCTTAGTATATATAATTTATATATACTCAAATATCGACGGAAATTAACTTAGGAGAATAGGTCGTTTACTCATGGAGTTCTTACTCATTATATAAGTAATTAAATTAATTAATTAATAATTAATTAAAGCCAACAGCCATACCACGCTGAAAAAACCAGTTCTCGTCAGATCACTGAAGTTAAGCAGCGTTGGGCGCGGTTAGCACTTGGATGGGTGACCATTCGAGAAAACTGAGTGCTGTTGGCACATCGTGGGTTTGGTGAGCCCACACTTGTAGTTATTTACTACAAGTTATCAACCTAGAAACACTACCCGAATCGGGTAGTGTCACGCCTACCCCGAAAGGGAAATGGCTTAATGGTATACAAATACCGATATAATTAAGTTAAAATTATTTCTGTTCAGGCATAGGTCGGAAGGGCCCTTCGGGTTGCATGTAAATATTTCAAACAATCAATTTGTTATTAATACTCTAATTATTAGATAAACAACCCGAACAGCCGTTCTAATGGACCGATTTTAATTCGGCTTACATCGGGTAGTGGACTCGTACGGCTGTCCCCACCGCTTGGTCGCGACTCCGTTGTCGATTTTCGGTCAATCGGCGAGCTCGCTGCCGCTCCCACCGCCTTCGAAGCTCCCGTGTCGAGGCTGCTGCGAGCCGGGAGACTCTAGGATAATCAGTTGATGAACAGAATTCGAGAAGCCAGCAGCGCCCGCTCTGCCTTCTGAAAGCCTGTCATTTGCATACTTAAATATAAAAAAAATAAACTTCACTTCAAACAACATAGTCTCTTTTGTCTCCGAAAGACCCTACGAATTTCATCGTTTTCGTTTTCACTCAACACCTTCGGATCAACCGCGTCGTTTCGGGAATTCGCGTCATCGGCTCATACGGTTTACGGTTTATTTCGCTGCGAAATAGTGTACTTTCTTTCTCTGGGATTCTCTTTCTTTTCATAGTCATCTGTGTCTCGGTCTAGTGAATTCGCATTCGTGTTCGTGTACGTAGCTGACGTGTACGTGTACGTGCTCGTGTTCGTGTGTGCGGTCGACTTGTCGTGGCTCGGCCCTTCGTAAACAATTCTCGCGTCGCGTGTGGCTTACCTGCCGTGGGTCGGCCCTGTTCGGGACTCAGTGTAAATAGTTCGTGCAGCGATCGACCTACCGTGGCTTGGTCCAAAATCCGGTTTCTCCGTTGTCAAGCTCGCGTGACAGCCCGAAATATCGAAACCGCGTTCGCGAGTAAAATCTATTTTTAAAATTCTTGTGACGGGGGACAGTAACCCTTCACTTCCTTCTCCGGGTTTCTCTTGGAATAATTTTATTTCCGAGCGAAGGTACAAGGTCGACGACACCCTTTATGACAAGGGGCCAAGGTCAATCACGCGGAAATAAGCGGACCCGGGACCGCCACACGCGTTGGGCACGCGAAACGTCCGCGGAGCGAGCCCGTCGGCTCGCCGAGACCCGACGGCACGCAGAGATACACGTGCGCCGAGCAGAGGAACGGCAACGCGCCGAGGAGTAACGGGTGCGACGGGCAGCCGAGGCCCAGAGAGTAGAGGAGGAGAGAGCACGTCGGGCTCTCGAAGCGCGTCGAGATCGAGAACAGGCGAACAACCGCGCGCCCGGTTACGACCCTGAAAACCCCGCGTTAGTTCAGGGAAACGGTGAGCAACTTTTGGACATCGGGCGGGGAGCACCCGACTCCAAGGATCCTCGACAACGTAGACTGGCCACGGACCGCACCAGGCCCCTGCTCCTGTCAGGTTTCGCCCAGGACGCACGGTACACTTTTCCGCCTGTCGAATTGACGCGACGCGCTTCCGACTCTCCGATTTAAGTGGATTGTCCAAACACGCTGCCACGCCCGTGGCCACTCCTCGCGCCACCCAGCGTACCGTTGCCGCCGTCAAGCGAAATCGCTAACGCGTGTCAGCAGACCCCCACATCGTCGGGGCTCTCCCGCTGTACGACACCGCCCCGGGCTTTATCGCCCGAAATTCCGGAACCTTCTCCGCTAACCGACATACAGGAGGCAGCCGCCGCCTCCACAACACTGCCGCCGGAACGTGTCACCACCCCCGCTTCAGAAGGCAGCGACGCGATATCCCTCACGGCTAACGAGGCATGCTCGCCGTCCCTACTCTCGTCACCGCACTCCCTGTTACTCGCCTTCCGCTAAGTCCATGCACACATGGACGGTCTGACTGCGTGGAGGAAATTGATCAAGGTGGATATCATGAGGGTATACCTCCCCCCCCCCACCAGTCAGTGTAATCTGCCACAGGGTATGAGCGGGCTCGACAAATATCTGTCCGCCTCATTGCCACGAGGCCCGGCACCTCGACCACCCCCTCACAATTGAGAACGGGCCCGGTCACATCGACTCCATCCTTTCATCTCCCCCACCCCTCACAGAGACTTTCCTCTCCCTTCCTTCCCAACACTTGGAAATCCTTCTTCCCCCTCCCCCCTTTTTTCCTCGACACGCATTGTCGGACACGGACGGTCGATTATAATAACGAGGGAACAAAACTCCACCCCCCCCCCTTCCCCGCTCACTAATCTCACTGTGTATCTCCCCCACCCATCCGCTTACTAGCAACACACACCCGGGGGAAGATAACACAATTACCCACGGAGTAACTGTTCGAAGTTGCCTCCGTGGGCATGAAGACACAAATGCAAACGTCTTTTAAAGTTGTCAACAGTTCGAAGCAAAGTTTGTCTAAGGATGGCCGCGCAAGCTCTTCGAATTCGATCCATCAGATCATCTCTGGTCGCGGGCCCTTCAGCAAAAACAACATTTTTTACGTACCACCACAAATAAGAATCCGGTGATGTAAGATCTGGTGAGCAAGGGGCCCATTCAACTGGACCTCTTCGTCCGATCCACCTGCCGCTTTTCGCAAAAGTTTGATTAACTTTTAGCATTACCCAGGAACAACGACGTCAAACACCCGAAAGGGAACAGAATTTACTACGTCCACGTTGTTGTTCCTGGGTAATGTTAAAAGTAAATCAAACTTTTGTAAAAAAAAGGTTTTATCTTTATCAAATCCTGTAATGTAAACGTAAAAGTCTTTGTCCTAGGGGATCGTCCATATATTACGTAAGACGTTTTTCTTTCGTTTATAAAGTTGTTTCCTTTTCAACCTTACAGCAATTTTATTCTCGTCTTCATTTAAACAAAAGAAAAACGTCTTACGTAGTATATGGACGATCCCTAGTCACTTGAGAACTCGAAAATATAGGTTTCCAAACAAATGAAGACTGCTGCGATGGTTTTCTGTTTTGGTGCATACGCGACAAACAAATGACGGTTGCTGCGATTGTATTCTGTTTTGGCGATTGATTTTAAGCATTAAGCATTGATTTTATAATCGTGAGTGGCAAGGGGACTCAAGCTAATTATCTATCAATCACTTTAAATATTTGAAGAAAGTAAATGATGAGCAGAAAACCTTTTAGCTTATCAATTCATTTTCATATTTTTGTGTGGGCGTTAAGGGCTAAAATAAGTAAACAGTCGGGATAAGATAGAAAGCAGATATTATAAACAAATCTTACATTGGTTGTAAGATTCGGATTACTACGGTGGGTCGAATCCGACCCAAGGTAACTTGGACAGGTCACATGCAAAAAAAACGGTACATACCTGAGAGGTGCGGACGGCTCAGCGTTCTCTAACACGACTTGACTTAAGGTTACTAGGACCCCCAACTTACTGCGTGCAGAAACGGAAGCACAGAGTGCAAGGATACAACTGCACGGGCCGGATCCGACCCGACCGTAGTAGATAAAAAAAAAGTAAAAAAACAAAGTGCAGTGAGAAGTATTTTGTGATTTAATAATTTTTAATACATGTTGTCTTTAATAGAAACTGTTCCTTGATCGATCACTCTCCTTATTCCACCTAATCATTGCGTTAATCATTTGAAAACTAGCCTAAGAAGTCAGTGGGGTCGGATCCGACCCACCATAGTAAATTTGTGATCCAACTCCACCGTAGTAGAGAAGGGTTAAGCTTAGAGCGCGCTCTGTGTTCGCTGGGGTGCTCAACCTTTTTTAATCAAGAAAATGTAGGATGGCTACTGTGGATGATCTTATTGGTTAGAAATAGCGCAAATTGCTAGTGTTATGAAAGATGCTGTACTTTTCAGGAAAAAAATTGCAGAATGGTTGTGTTTTTTCATAATTTTGTGTTGAAGTGTAACGTTCAATAGCTATTTTGTTAGTAACATGCTCTAATATCGTGCTCCGTCTTTTTGGTTTGAGTGAAAATTTGGAGCGTGTTAAGAAGAAGGGGATATGGGCGCGATTATGAACGATGATATTTTGGACCCATGTATTTTTTTGGGTGCTGCAAATTTGCTTTTTGGAAATGACGATTTCGATGTAGCTGGACTTTTGGCAAATGAAAAAAATTTTATTAATTATTTAAGTCAAAAATGTATGTATGTAAAATGAGACCTTACAAGAATGTTTGGTTGGAATGTTTTTGTCATAAAAAAAAACTTTGGTTATTTCTATTAAATTTTTTTTTCAATCAAACAACATTTAGTAAAAAGAACGAAAAGTTTGCTTCGATGAATTTAAAAAATTTCTATTTGCTTAAGAAAATATTTGTTGAAATGAATACCTTCATTTGAAAACAACAATTTTTTGTGTCTTCTATAGTAACCAAACCGTTTTCGTGTACCAACTGCATATTTTTATCTGTGTCGAAAATATGTTGATTTAATATTAATATTTAATATTTAATATTTATATTTTATTTTATATTTAATATTTAATATTTAATATTATTGGATTGGACCCTGATAAATTATACATCCGACACCATGGAAGGATATAAGTTAAGAAGAGCAAAGCAAACCAAAACAATTTTGTCAAACATACTAACGCCATCTTCCTCAGGGCAAAGCATTGAAATTGGGACAATTCCAGACAAAATGGTATATTTTTGCCTTACCGATCCGATGACTCGTTCTGTGTGAATTCGAACATTCGAGTCTACTCAAGTTCTTTGGGATGAAGCTGGTTTTTCCCTATAAATAGTATTTGTAGAGATATATAAAATGCTTTCGAAAATGAGATTTTCGAAGACAACAAAATTCTCAAACCGCCTAAAATATGTATATTTTTTTAATGGAGGGTAGCCCAAGAGAGTATGGAAATATAAAACTAAGACATCAAGGAACGTATTTGAGATGGATAGATATTTTACACGCGGTTAAAGGTCGCGTGATAGGACATGCGACTATGATAAGATAGAGCATTACCGGACATGTTATAAAAAATATCACGCAAAAGTAGTGCTCATTATTATCTATCATTTAAAATCAATATTGATAAATCGATTTGTAACTATAGTAAAATCTTCATGAGTATAAAATTGACAACTTCAGCCCACGATATAAATAGCTATGTGCAGATTTTGAAGTGATTTCTAAAATTCGAAACCGTAAAATATTGAAGTCTACTATTAATTTTTATCTTTTTTTACTCAATATAAGTGATATCTGTGAATCTCAAATATTTTAAAAATGGCCTTAATATCATTCACCAATTTTTCATTTGTTGAGACAGTTGCGTAGAAAGAAATTTTGTATACTTTTTTATTTCTAATTTGTGAACTATGTTGTCTAAAATTTTGAAACTTTATTAAATTTGTCTTTGATATAAGTATAATACTTTAATGAGATCACTTCATGAAAAATGCATTATTTAAATAAAAAGTAGAAAATGACTGGGACATGGTCAGTATTTTGGCAATCACCCAATAAAATCTTTGTTATTTGTTGAAACTAACCTTTTGTGAAGCAAGGTATTTTAAATTCGGCACCAGCCATTCACAGTAAAAAAAATGTTCAAAATGATACCGAAATCAATATCATTTTGATATGCAACAAAAATGACACCGAAATCAAGAGCATTTTGATCGGCCGGAATGAATGATTGACTTTTGAGATCATAATGATCTGATGTGGGATCATGTATCAAAGCAAACCAAGATGGCTGACGTTCTTAGTGTACTTTAGCTCAAATGCGAGCATTCGTTGGAGCAAAATGCTCTGCAACAAAATTGATCCTTTTTTTTTACTGTGTTTGAACGACATCATCAATAGTGAAACCCCTATCTGCGAACAAAAAATCACCGGCGAGCAAGAAGTTCGCGAACTCTGAATTCTCTGTAACAAACGTATCGCTTGTTTGCCCTCCGTAAGCTTCCGATATGAAGGACACAGTTCCCTGTGGGGTGAATCCTATCAGGATTTTTACATTCGAGTGGTGCTTGTAGTTTGACCAATACTGAGCACAGAAATACAAGTTTGATGGTTTTTCTATTCGAACTTCAAAGCAATCTAAAACAACTGCTACTTTGTTTCCGAATGATTCTCTAAAACATTGCGGCATGGGAGCATGTAAAGTAATTCTAACCGGTAAGTGAATCAGTGTTTTAAACGTCGTATATAAAACACACAAGCACCTTCGAAAATATCTTGAGATAGTAGACGGAGCCACATTGAGCCTGCACACAATACATGCAAAAATATGTTAATAAACAAAACAAATAGCATATCCCCACTGGATGAATACATTACCTGTATGCAAAGTACTTAAAGGGTAAGTTTAGACGGCTTTTAAGGAGAGTTATAAGCAATTGTTGGAACGTCGATAAGGCTGTGTTGCTTCGGTTATATAGGTTCGGAGCAATGGTATCGTGGATGAGGATCAAATCTTGGGAATTGTCTAGCCCTGTAAAATACTTAGTTTTTTGATCGTCGTTGATAAAGGATTCTTCCGTGAGATCAAAATCCTGGATTTCTTTACGAAGTATCTCAATTTCTTCGTAAGCTACAGGCAGCTTCTCTGTCAGGCTCTTTGTTTCATCTAGTGCCTCACTCAGAGTAAAAATTTCTGCATTAAGCAACTCTGGCAGGTTAATTTCCATGGCCGAATTTACCACTGAAATATACCTTAAATCATCCTAATCACCTACAAGAAGTTGATCTACGTGAATGTCATCGGGATCAATATTTATGGTAGAGTCATATCGAGGAACCGTATCCTCTACTTCTACAGTATTCATCTCTGAGACATTGTCACTTTCATTCTAAGTGACTGGAATTTCCTCCTTTTTCATCTTGAAAAATTTGACACAACATTAATTTCATACTTTCATACTTGAAATTTTGACAGTGAGCCCAGTCTGGATTCGCTTCATCTTCCATATCAGGAGGCCTTCCTGATGAAAAAATGACATATTAGAAAGAGATTTCTATTCGAAAATTTTAATCTCTAATTAAAAAACATCAAAATTCCGAAAAACTTCAGATATTTTTTTATTGGAACATAGTTTCAAACTTAAAAATTGTATTTCAATTTATGTAATTTAATAAAGAATTTTTTACGTTAAGCATAATATGTAAGCTGTTTTTATTATAAACTTTTCTTGAAAAATTTAACTGCTTAGTTGAAAGTTGAAGTATTTGATTGAAAGAGGTTCTACTTTGTTAAAAATTAATTTTATTAGTTGAAGATCCATCTCCTTGGTTAAAAATTGAGTTATTTTGATGAAATTTTTTGTTGCTGTTGAAAAATTGATGTTTCAACTGCAAACTTAACCATTCCATTTTTGGTTGAAAATTCATCTCGTTTTTGTCGAAAAAGCGTCTTTTTGGCTTAAAAATTCAATTTTTGTTTGTGAAAAATTCGTCTTTTGAGGTTGAAACTTCTATTATTTTCTGGTTAAAAAAGCAGAAACTGCGTATTTTTTACTAGAAAATTGAATCATTTCGTTAAAAATTAAATTTTATGGTTGAAAGTTGATATTTTTGGTTGAAAGTTCAACCATTTGGTTAAAAATTAAACTATTTGTTTGAAATTTTAACAATTTGTTCTAAATTTCAACTGTTTGTTGAAAAGTAACTTTTTAAATAAAAAAGAATATTTTTGGGTTGAAAATTCATCTGTCTTGCAGATAATTCGTGTTTTTTGACTTCAAAATCGTTATAAGTCTTATTTGGTAGAACAGTAATTTTCTTGGTCAAAATTTAATTATTTTGCTGAAAATTTAACTATTTGGTTTTTTCCGGTTAAAAATTCAACTGTTTTCTTAAACATTCGACGTTTTAGCTTGGAAACTAAACTACTTTGTTTTAAATTCGTCTTTTTTAGTTGATAACTGGTTAAAAATTCCTCTTTTTCGATAAATTTTTTTAACTGAAAATGTAACTATTCCATTGAAATCTCCTATTTTTCAGTAAAACATTACTTCTTGGTGGAAAAATCATCCTTTTTGGTTACAAATGCAACAGCTTGGTTAAAAATCATTCTGTTTTGGTTAAGGATTCAACTATTTTCTGGGAAACATATTTCTTTTTTATTCAACAAATGTCGTTTTTTATTTAAAATTAAAATCCTTTATGTTCAAATATTACCTATTACATGCTTTGTTGACAAATAATTTTTTTGATTGAAAAATCAACCACTACTTGTTTCAAAGTTGAACTACTTCGTAAAAAAATATCCTGGTCATTTATCATGACATATAATTGAGTACAAATACCATTATCAAATTTCGTAAAGTAACGTACAGTAACATACGTTATTTTCCATTTCAGTTACTCAAAAATTGTAACGCGTTAACATTAGCGTTACTGTTTAAATTAAGTAACGCGTTGCCATTACCGTTACAAAAAAAAAGTAACAGTTGACCAAAAATGAAAGACGGAAAATTGAAAAAAAAGAATATATAGGTATACAACAATTACGCGTGTTTATTATAAATGATGTCTTTTCGTTTGTTATAAATATCTAAATGTGTAGAAATGGAACTTTGTATATGTAAAATATATATAACGATGTTGTTTAGTTCACGAAAGTAACTACATAAAAGCAAAAATTAATTTCATAATGGCACAAGCTTTTAGGACTTTTATGATTACAGGATATTCTGAAATATACTCATATTAACATTATCGAATGATTAAAAAATTAATATTAATCAATTTTTTCATTTGTTGCTGAAGTCTGTGAATTTTATGAATGATTAAAACGAATTGATTATTATTTTCATAGGTAATTGAAATTCAATGCATATTTAACATAACATTTTCAATAAAATATAATGAATCGAGATTAGAGAAAATTTGAAAAGAATTTTCTCTGTGCGTCGGATCCGAATTTTGACTAATTATTGTTTATTAATAAGAACAATATTTACTCGTCTGCTTAAACGACCCTTATATTTCTATAAAAACTAGGTTTGATTGAGTTCTTATGGTAAACATAAAAGATTCTCATTCGAATATTTATACTGACCAAAACTCGCTATTTTATATTAATTTTATTAATTTCGGTAGATGTAAGTGCACATCAGTAGAGTTGTAGAGAATGTTTTCCCCTAATAAATAAGCCATTATATATCAAAATTTAATTTTTTTTCGAAAATTGTTAATAAACGATAGTAAGATTAAATTTAATTGCAAAACACTTTGTTAAAATGAATGTTTTTTGTAAGTTTAAACATTTTTTAATTAAAAACAATGTTTTTTATTTGTAATGACATCATTTGTAACATTATTATGATTCTCAAAGTGGTAACAAAACTATTTTTTGAAAGATCTGATTTATGCGACAACTATCTTAAATGGAAGTGATAACAGAAAACTCATAAAATTAAAGAGTTTTTGAGTTATGTACAGTACAATATTTATTTTAAAATTCATTTTGCTCAACAACTATAAAAGATATTTGGATGTATTCTTGTTTTTAAATGAAAGGTTTTTTTTGTACACTACAAATTCACGTATATTAATTGATAGGATTTTAATAAAACATTCAAATGGGATCATAGAGCAAAACGAGCTCAAAAAGGGGAAATGGTGTAAATTTTTCACTAAAAAGTGAAAAAATAGGTGCAAGATTAAACATTTATTTTTAAATGTAGAAAATAAGAAACCATATTTTTATAAGAAATGGTATAGTTTTTAAACAATGTTAAATAAAATTCAAAACTACACTCTTTAATGCTCTCAAAGTGAAATTAATAATAGTTCAAGTTTGAGCACCCAAAATGTTTCAAATTTAGAAAATGAGGGTGGCCATTTCAATCAAGAAACAAAATTATCAGTCATTTCCCGGTTTGCAGAAAGTCACGGACATTGAAATTTTAAAATTTAAAATCTCAAATCTGAAAATTTTTTCATTTAAAGTAATCACAATTAAGCTGAAAATTGAAGCACTCAAAGTGGAACTTTATCAATTTTAAATGTTTAAAATTGAAGCTTGAAAATTTTTCAATTCAGAAATTTTTTTATTTAAATGCAACAATTAAGACAATTTTTAAACTTCTGTAAATTCAATAGTTTAAAGATTTCTGGTTAAAAAATATATCCTCGCTATCTTTTTTAAAGCTCTAAATTGAAGAAAGAATCAATGAATTTGTTTAATATTCAAAATTATATCATTTTAAGCAATTTTATGTTAGAAATATTAAAAATTGAACGATTGAATCTTTTCTTTTTGAACTGAACAATTGTTCAAGTTTCAAAATTCAACACTTTTACTTAAAAATTAAAAATTGTTTAAGTGAAACTATTAAAAGAGTCACGTTTGAAGTTTGAATTCGCCACTCAGAAATTTTGACGATTCAAAAGGCTTTCTATTTCAAACAATTCACTTTCAAATTTTTTAGTTTTGAATGTTTGATTTACAATTCATTACAAAAAAAAAAATTTTAATTAAAAAAAAAATACAATCAGCTCATTTCAAATGAAAAATATTGCTAAATATTAAAAAATTGTAAATTTTGTAATTTAAAATTTTCATATTGAATGTGTTAACAAAGAACATTTTAGACTAAAACAATACTTTAATATATACTTGGATAAAAGTATCTTGTGTAATCAATTATTATTGTTCAATTCGTAATACTCGAATTCCAGCTCAATGTTAAAAATCATTAATTATTTATATTTACCGTTCGTACAATTAAAACGATTTTTATCAAAAAATTTTAAGTTCACATGATTTTAATTTTCATTTCTTTAAAGTCTTCAAAACAGAATTATAAAATTCTTCAAATTGAAAATATACGTTCTAAAATTAAGACCTAAAATGAAAAAAAAAATAAAGTAAATGCTTTTACAATTACACATTGTAAGCTTAATGATTTCATAATTGAAAAAGTTAAAAATTTAGTTAAACGCTCACAAAAATTTCAAATGGAACTTATTTTAAACTGGATTATATTATGTTGCAGCCAACTTGAAAATATTTAATTTGTTTAGATTCAACGAAAAAGTATCTTCCCTTAAGGTGTTATTTAAGTCGTAAATCGTTTAGTTTGAAGTTGGTCAGCTAAAAATTTGTACATTTTTTATTGTTAAGATTTAAAAATAAAATTTGAGACCGCTCAACACTACTATACAAATTTAAAGAAACTGGCTCCATTTTCAACGTTTCATGCTAAATTGCTCAAGTTATAAAATTTAACTTTGCGGTTGTTCATCTTGGAATATTCGACTTTTTAGTTATTTAACTATCTGCATTTGGATTAAAAAATTATCAGCTTCAAATATTTCTTTTAAAAATTAATATTCATATATTGTTTACCTCTTTCACTTTCATATTGGATAACGACTTCTGTGTCCGGTTTTCACAATTTCAACATGTTTTAGCTTAAAATTTGTTTAAAGAATGTTTATTATTAATGGACTAGTAAAATTAATTATAATAGATAATTCTGTCAGTTAACAAAAAAATTAACTTTCACTGCTCTCGGTAAAATGTTTTTGTTTTAAAGAGTTTTAAAGAGAAAAGAGGAAAAAGGGGAAGCTTTTAGAGAATAGAGGAAAAAGGGGAATTTGAAAAAAGTAGAAATGCAGGAACTAGGCGAAATACTGGGGAAAATAACGTGATCCCTGCAATCTTGGAAATGGCTTCTAATCAAAATTTGTATTTCCTATATATTTCATAACTTAATACATCCCCATAAAAAAGTGTAATAAAATATTGTTTAATTCGATGTCATACTTTGTTTGTAAAACAAGTTTCTCAATAAGCCTTGTCTTTTGAGATTATTGTTAAAATTGTTGTAAGAAAAAGCAGCAAAAAGCATACTTGACATAGTTAATAAAAAAATTGCACTTTTACATTTGTTTGTATTCTTTTAAGCTTCTATATTAAACTAAGTGGCTACGTACACAGAAAAAATCCAGCTATATGTACCGAAATTGCAAAGCAAATAACCACTTCACCCTGGAATTTGTCCCGAGAAAATTCAGCTATTCGTACCGAAATTTCAGTACATGTACTTTATTATAGAAGATATAAAATCGAATCTAATATACGAAATATTTTCTGAGCTTAAGTTTCTTCAGTGTGCAATAGAGTTTTTTTCATCTTCAGGTTTTTTGATTCATTTATACTAGTTTTAATTCTGAAATACGAAAACTATATATTAATAATTTTTACAAAATTTACATACCTTGCGTAAAAACACTTTTCCAAATTCGAGTCCAAATTAAATACACAACACACCGTTCAACCGGCTTCAACGGGCTTTCAGGGTAAACAACGAGACCAATACGCACACTCTCGGCGCATGCAAACGCTATACGTAGTGTCCCTGCTACAGTCTTGACACAGTCACCTCTTCGAGCAGTACGTAGAGTTCAACTGATTTCCCTAATTTCGAACTCAGTGAATTCAATGTTTCAATGAGTTCAGTCTAGAATTCAGTAAGACAAAATGATTTCGGATGATTTCTCTGTGATCTCCAGTGACCACCAATCCTAAACTCTCTTTGTTGATTTCGTCAACAAATTAATGCTATCCATTAGGAAATATGAAAAGGGTGATTTTGTTTATTAAAAAGTTTAAATAATTAATATTCCCTGTCAATTTCAAAGGTTTCATCTTGAAATATCTCCAAAACTCTCTTTGTTGACTTCGTAAACAAATTTAGGCTATCCATTAAAAAATATTAAAAATTTGATTTTGTTGATTAAAAAGTATAAATAATTCATATTGATTTTCAATTTTAAGATTATCATCTTGAAAAATCTCAACAACTCTCTTTGTTGATTTCGTAAACAAATTCAGGCTATCCATTAAAAAATATTAAAAATTTGAATTTCTTTCTTAAAAAGTATCAATAATTGATATTCATTTTTAATTTTAAGATTATCATCTTGAAAAATCTCAACAACTCTCTTTCTTGATTTCGTAAACAAATTGAGGCAATCCATTTAAAAAATATTAAAATTTGATTTTGTTCATTAAAAAGTATAAATAATTTATATTCTTTGTCAATTTTAAAAGTTTCATCTTGAAAAATTTCAAAAACTCTCTTTGTTGATTTCGTCAACAAATTAATGCTATCCATTAGGAAATATGAAAACGGTGGTTTTGTTTATGAAAAAGTTTACATAATTAATACTCCCCGTCAATTTGAAAAGTTTCATTTTGAAAAATCTGAACAACTCTCTTTGTTGATTTCGTAAACAAATTCAGGCTATCCATTAAAAAATATTAAAAATTTGATTTTGTTGATTAAAAAGTATAAATAATTCATATTGATTTTCAATTTTAATATTATCACCTTGAAAAATCTCAACAACTCTCTGTGTTGATTTCGTAAACAGATTCAGGCTATCCATTAAAAAATATTAAAAATTTGAATTTCTTTCTTAAAAAGTATTATTACAATTTAGAATGAATGAAGAAAAGTGCTTTCTCGCTGAATTCCCAAATGAGAGTGACAGGATAGCGGTAGGTTATCAGGAATGGATAGATGCAGGGGGAGCAACAGAGATTCAACTGAGAGAAATCGTGCAAAAGCGGGATTTGATTAAAGTATTTTGGCCAATAGACTTCAACATAGGTTCGTCTTCAAGCATGAAGAAAATTTGTCAGCATGAGAACTGGGAAGAAGTAGCTGCAAGAATTATCGCTGTAGGAAGTAAGAAAAAATTCAAATATAATTTTTCGTACGAAAGACATTATTGTTACGTGCTTGGAGAACTGAAGGATGAAAAGGGTCAAAGGAGGTAACTGACAATTTTCCAAAAACGGGATTTTTTGCTAGAAAATTCCGAAAATTTCAAATACACATCATGTTTTTTTCCTGTCCTCAAATAAAATTTCGTCAGTTACCTCCTTTTGCCTTTCAATCCTTAACTGTTTGAGATAATATTTAAGTAAATATAAACGAATTTCAGCATATTCGGAAATGACTGATGCATGTGCTACCGTTGAAAAGCATGGTGTAACTTATATCACGAAGGATGCAAGAAAAGAATACAAGAAGAAAGGTCTTCATGAAACTGAAACCGATCCTTTTAAAAAGGCCAAGAAAAAAGAATGCCACACAAGAAAAGAGGTACATTTTATTATATAAGCTACAATATTCTTGTCTATATATAATTGTACATATCCTGAAAAAATACAATTATATAATGTGAACAATTTTAATTGTAAATATTGTGCTTCATTATAGGGCAAAAAACATAGGAAGATAGAGGAAGACATTGTCGACGAAGCCAAGAGACAAAAAATGTGTGGGGTGAGTGATGATTTTCTGAATTACCTCATGGTGAAAAGAGTGCCTATATTGAAATAATATATTTTTTACAGATTGGAGATTTTGATACGACCCAGTCAAGTCCTGCCCAGAAATGCCAAGTAATGATTGAAAAGCCTGAAATCAACGAAAAGGAAAGTAATAAAAAGTTGCAGGATGAAATTATTTCAATGAAAATCAATTTGAAAATGAATAAAGTAAACATTGAAGATCTATCTGATAAAAATATTAGATTGCAAACGAAGATAGATCATTTAGAGAAAAAAATAATATATCTGAAAGAGGACAAAGTAGTCCCAAAATAAAAACTTTCCGACCTGAAGGACGAGAACGAAGGCTTGTTGAAGACAATGGCAAATATTATAAGCTGGAGGAGTAGGTGAAAGAATTAAGGGAGGAGAATCTCAAACTGAGCAGGCAACTTGGCGAGTGTGAGACAGGTATAATCAAATTGATATACTTATTTTTATCATAGCTTAACGAAAGTAAGTAAAATAAACATTTAATTTTCAGAGACCTTACAAGAAATTCGCGAATATTCTGTTAAGGCCATCGAAAATATAAAAGGCGTAATAGGTGCCCTTAGCAGAAGACGAAAGCATGTCCAAACATTGGAAGGTTTAAAGCAGAGTCTTCCTACTGGAAGTGAATCGAATTTTGAGGTATTATAAATAATATATGAATAATTAATTTTAAATTACCATTATTCATATGGTATATCATTGATACAAAAAAATAATATTCTTTATTTGCAGACATCAACAGAAGAAGTACGAGAGGAGCCGAGAAAACCAAAGGAAAATTGCAATCCGTACAGGAATAAGTCCATTGGGAAAGATGGAAACACGACTTTCTCTGCCAAGGTTGTTATCTAATTTTTCTCAACTTATTTTTTGAAATTTTAAATAAATACTTATTTTTTACACAGGAAACTTCGCCAGTAGATGAAGAAATAAGCCTGAAATCGCCATCAAATAAGGCGAGATTTTACAATTTCGGAGGCAAGTTGGTTGCAGAATCACTGGTGTCGAGGTGCAACCGTCAATCTGCCAGTGCCTACACGTGAGACTTGACAGATCTCATCTTCAGCGCAGAAGAACTAAGTAGGCACAGCTTGTCGGGGGCAACTACAAACTTCAACAAGGGTTTGCCATCGAAACCCATTCTTGACCCAAAGAAAGTTGGGGCGATGCGTGGTAAGTTTAGATTCTCAAGAATTTCGTCACAGTTCGTGACACTAAGATTAAAGGTTTTTCTTTTACAGATCGGGTCTACAAATTATACGGCAAAAATGAAGACATAAAGAAAATATTTACATCAACTCTGGCGAAGAAAATGAATAATGCGTCAAATAGATTCAAAAAAAAAACAAAACAGAAAGCCAGAAAATATTTGAATGCGAAGCGCTAGATGAAACCGACACGCGCCCTGGGTGCGCTGAAACTCGAGAGAGAAGCGACCCGCGCGTATAGCGTGCGATGAAAAAATCCAGTTCGCAACCCAGTAAGAAGGCTTGAATTAAAAAGAATTGTAAAATTCCGATTTCAGCGACAAAATGAACATTTTTCTATCTTATTTAAAACCTGATTCTTCCACCGATTCTTCCAATCCGCTAGAGAGTAATACTTTTTATAAAAATGTAATTCCCTGCAGTTCCCATAGCGCCAACAACGACTCTCGGAATTATTTTGTGTTCAAGAAACAGGACAAAATTTACATTTATTTAATTCCTTACATAATTAATTGTTTTCAATTTCCTAAAGTAGGATACATTTCAAATTTATTTAATTCCTCTTCCATTCCTCGCAGAAAATATGTATACTGAATTGTTTCTAATTCCGCAAAGTACAATTTATTTTAAATTTATTCAATTCCCTCTAATACCTTCAGAATAAATCTTTCTGATATTGTTTCGAATTCCAAAATGTAGCATATATTTCAAATGGATTTAATTCCCACTGATACCTTCAGAAAATATCTGTTTAAAAATATTTTAAATCCATTTTTCTGGAATATAAGTTTAGAAGTTTCAATTTTCGTCAATCTCATGAATAAGATTTTTGGTATCTTTAAATGAATAAAAATATAAATATATATATTATACTTTTTGAAGGTATAAGCTATAAGTGAAGTGAAGAAGGTGGTTAAAATTATTAATTTTAACGATTCTAATGATAATCACATAAATCTTTAACTGATCAAACATTGTAAAAAATGGTTCCTGTTCAATGTATATTTTTTATTGAGTAGTAAATTAATAATTAACTCGAACTTTTCAATCCCCTTCAGTACCGTTCTGTGCAATTTTCGACGTTCATTGGCAGGGATTCAATTTTATTGATCCTGACTACGGATTTTCGTATTTTTAAATTCCTTTGAGTACTGTTTTGTTAAATTTTTCAAGGTGCATTAAAGGAGATTGATTTTTTCTCATACCTATTTTCCCGAGCGGTTTAGGAGATGACCGGAAAAATCAGGTATTGAAGTGAATTACATTTTTTAATCCCGATCAATGCAACCCTTCTTACTGGGTACTGTAAAATAAATAAGTTGCAATGTGGCTTCATGAAATAAATATAGGTTTAAAAATGTCTATTGTAAAATTGAAATGAACATTTATTAGAAAACACCGGTGCGTCCGAGCGCTAATATATACGCATATACTTTACATGTAAAAATATATTTCAATTGCACTTACCTATCGCTTTTTATTTTAGTACTCACCACCAACACTTACGACTACTCCACAACTATTACTCACACAAGTACTCACACCAGTACTCAGACCAGTACTCACACCAGTACTCACACCAGTACTCACACCAGTACTCACACCAGTACTCACACCAGTACTCACACCTGTACTCACACCTGTACTCTTACCAGTACTCACACCAGTACTCCCAACAACTTACTGCGCGAAATTAGTACTGGAATCTGTGTGCTCATGCCAGTACTCATTTGAGTACACGGTTTTTTCAGTACTTATTTTCCGTAAGGGGTAGTCGCTGACTTCATCGAGTTCAGACTGATTTCGAAGATTTTTATAAAGTTAAATGAGCATTAGTACCCTTGATTTCCCAGTGAATAGCCCCTCGGGTTTTCCGGCACTTAGAGGCCGAAACATTACAAAGCGGAAGGGTCCGAATACAACAGAGTGATTCATTTTGATGAGCAAACTCGTCGTTTAGAACTCCGTAAAATCATCAATTTGTCACGTAGGTCCTTCAAACAAATTGCCTTACGGAAATTTGAGTGGAAGATTACACGGGCAAATTGCTTGGATTTTCGGAGGTTCTCAGTCAAACCATCTGACATACCAAAAATTCTTATTCATTTAAAAAATCTATAGCGTTATCACATGAATCCATCATACAAATGTGTGCAATAATTGAAATCATGAAAGAGATAAAGTTGAACAAATAAAGATCTGTTTTTTCTGGCATCTTTCCTCAAACTGTGAGCATAGCGTGTTGATATAATTTTTTAAACGACGCACGTTATATGGTATACAGATATTCAAAGGAATAATACAGAATATATAAATGAAACTTCATTCTTAAATAAATAAGTGTTTAGTTTTCGAGTCTCCAATTCATCAGGTCGAGTAAGTGCGTCGAAAGGCAATTAAAGTAGCACTTATAGAGTTTTTTCGTCCGGTGTGCAGGAAATATCTTGTAAAAAAGTTGTTTTCTCTGTAAATCAGTATAATCCACTACCATCTGCTGTAATAAAAAATGAGGATTACCGCCAGTACTCTATTCCTCACTTGTGCCGTTTTCCTTAATTCTATTGGTAATTATATAATGATATAATATCATATTTATCATTCAGGTACAATGAAAAACAAAAGCAATTATTCTTTTGTAACAGTTGATATTTCAACTAGAAGTGATTTTGATTTTAGATCAAAAACAGTTGTTTTTTTCAACCGAGAACGATGAATTTTCAAGAAACTAATTGAATCCTCAACCGAAACAGATTATTTTTTAACAATTAATTAATTTTTCTTCAAGGCGTAAGATTGCGAAATTTACACACCTAATCTATTCTAGCATGCTGTATTCACACCTCGTTTCTTAACTCGAGGAGAATATTTGTACAATTTTCAATTAATTTTATTCAGCAGTAGCTGCTTTTATTCCTTAATGTATTTATCACATTTGTATTCGAAACATTTTTATTTAATATTATTCAAGATTTTTTATTTCAATCTAATTATTTCGATTCAATTTTAATTTTGAAAATTGATAATTTGTTACATCTTCACTTCTTCCTAAATTAAATAATTCACATGAAAACGTTACAGATAGTAAAGAATCTTTCAGGGGATAAAATACGATAGTGTTAGTTAAGATCAAATGAAAACTACGACTATTGTCCTACATGAACGAAAACAATTTGAATATGTTTGAAGGCCTTCAAATTTGTAAATATTTCGACAAACAACCTGGTGAGATCAAAATTGAATTCTTTTAAATAGCTCTGTTTCGATCATTCAAAAAAAAAAAGCTTGTGGGTACTCCAGCTTTCTAGGATGAATTTGACAAGTTGCCTCTAGAAAGCTCCACGCTATGTTTCCAACCCCAAGATAATATTCAAATATTAATGAACCTCCCTCTGCCTAACTCTTTTAATCAAAACAATTTCGAAGCGTTCCCGTGTGAAACAGCTAATGAATTTTCGAATTAAAAACAATCACACTAACAATTAACTACTTACATAAGAAAAATTTCTGGCATATTTAACTAACCCCACTTTATCTGCATCCAACTAGAACAGCAAAATAATTGCCTAATTGAAAATAATCATAACAGTTACGTTTACAAGACTTCAGTACATATTCTTAACCCCAAAGTAATATTAAACACTTCCAAAAACGCACCTTATCTTAGCTGACATCAGTTCTGAAGCTTAATGATTGTTTTTCATGTAAGTACAGTGAAACTTCGATAATAATAGTAAGTAATATAAATTTCTCTTAAAGGTAAAATTATTCCGGATGATGGCTGTATGAAACCTTTTTTTCTGCGCATATTTGATGATTAAAAAAATCTTAACTGAACGTTAACATTTCGATAAGGTACAAGAATCAGGAAAAGGGAAAAACATGGTTATTATTAGGACATATTATTATGACATATAAGCGCAGATCATGACAGTAACACGACCTTTGCTCTTCTTTTCACTATGACAAGTATCTTCTTTCAATGTCAAAGCTCTATTTGGTAAACATTTGATAAAAGACCAGTTTCATCTGCAGTGAAGATATTCTCTATTGCATACATAGCCAGAAAATCGGTCAAAATGTCAGTGAGGAACTTTTCGCAGTCTTCTTCCAAAACAGAAGCACTTACGCCACTTAATGTCCTATATACAATTCCATTCCGATTCTTGAACTTATCTAGCGACCCAGAGTTAGCTTTGAAATCCTTGTATCCTAATTGACTTTCGAAAAATTCAGCTTTTTCTTGAACAATAGAACCAGATAAGGGCATATTGTGGTTTCGAGCGGATTCCATTCATTCCACCATCGATCTTTCCAATAATGCAAAGCCAGATGTTTTCATGCGCTTCCGATCCGGTTGGAAACAAGAATTTTCAGCAGCAGACAAAATCTTCTCCTTGTTCTTAAAAATGGTAGTTACAGAGTTTTCCGGTACTCCGAAATCAGCAGCAATGTCCTTCCTTTTAACTGCTTTGTCGACATATTGAATGAGTTTTACTTTCTTACTCAGAGATAGTGTTTTATGCGTCATCTTCTCCATACTTATGAAAGCCACAACGGGCCAATCACAAGCAATCGCCTAGGTTATAAATATGAATTTTTCGAAGTATATTAGTTACTCACTGCCATAACTCAAATTACAGAGGTTATTATTTCGGCGGGGCTTATTATATTCTTCGAATTATCGAGGAATTCGAATTACCGAAAAAGATTAACATGCGAAACGTCGATTTTCAGCCGGGCCGAAAAAGAAGTTCGAATAATCGAAAATTCGTGTTATAGAGGTTCGTAGTATTGAAGTTTCACTGTATTTACATTTTAAATTTGTTTAGGTAGAAATGCCATAAAGGCTTTTTGGTAGGTTCAAAAGTAGGGCATACACTGGGATATATTTAAGGGTGTCTAGAAGAAACATTATTTGATATTTTGATCTTTCAACTGTTTTTCGGGGTAATTTTTGAAGAATGTGTACAAAAATGGATTGCGATTTGGGTAAGGAGGAAATGATTCGTTGAAAAACATTGACATAACCTTAACTTGTTACGAACATAAGTTGCTACATAGTTACAATAGTAAATTGAAAAGAAACGTTTCGGGTTTCAATTGCGTGCAAAACTACGAATCTTGCCGACGTTTCGCGAACATTACAGTTCACTTCTTCAGGGCCAACCTGAAACTAAAGTAGAGGGCAAAAAAACAAGTCAACACAACCTACTAAAGAAAGAGGAAGAAAAACGACCACTTTCCTACCCTACATTGAAGGTATCACAGAACAAATGGGAAGAATTCTCAACAAAAACAACATCCAAACCATATTCTAACCACCTGCGAAAATAGGGGAACTTCTAAACAACCCTAAAGATAAAGAAAAACCTCTGAGTGATCCAGGAGTATATGAAATCTCTTGTTCTTGTGGCAAAGTCTATAATGAACAAACCGGGAGGGCGGTGAGCCAACGTGTAAAGGAACATGAGAGTAAAGTCAGGCTGAAACATTTCACGCAGTCAGAACTAGCTGTGCATCACATCGAAACAGGAAATAGCATTTCCTTTGGCAAAACAATTGTGATCGAAAATACACAATATTTTTACAAGAAAACATAGAGGAGCAGTCGGAAGCATAAAACACCCTAATAACATCAATAGGGACAATGGATATAATATCAATCCGAATTGGCTTTCCGTCTTCCCGGGTTTAAAAAATAAAAAGACTTGTTTGGCCAATCAAGTTCGATCAGTCCCCATCGTGGGACACTCTGGCTAATAACAGGCATCGTAGTGCGTATATATGAGACCAACATAACTTGGAACTTCAGTTTAAGGTTAGCTCTGAAGAAGTGAACTGCAGTCTCCACGAAACGTCGGCGAGTTTTGTAGTTTTGCACACGATTGGAACCCAAAACCCCTCCTTTTAATTTATTATTATAAACCATCGTAAAAGCCGTCCAGACTGCTAGGGTATGCGAGCTTTGATTATTGCGTTTTAAGTTTGGGCACTCAGTGTTGAAGCGTAATCCAGGAAGATCCATAGGTGGCGCACCTCGGTAACCCTCAGGAGTTCCTCTTCTGCTGTATTATACTGAAAAGTTTCGATTGATTTGCTTTTCAAAAGAGTTGTGACCGAGCACTTTTTCACGTTCAATTGCATACCATTTTGAGTGCACCTAGCTTGCAGTCGATCGAGATCAGATTGCAGACTGATGAAATTCGACTGGGAGCGGATAATTGTATATATTCTGAATTATTCAGCAAATTATAGGAAGAAGCAGATTGTTAGGCTCAAAAGTTTATTGTTACATTGCCAAATGAGGAATTGCCATCAATAATAGAAAAAAAACAAAGCGCTACATTACTAGCGAGCTCAAAATTGTAAAAGGAAAAAATTCATCTTTTTAATTAAAAGTTCAAGTAATTACATCAAAGTTGAACTCCTCTCTTTGAAATAAATTTGTTTGGTTGTAGATTCATAATTTTACTTGAAAATTAATTTCGGGCATAGATCTTAACTATTTCATTTGTGGTTCATAGTTTACCTTCTTTAGTTAAAAATTCAACTATTTGTTTCAAATTCATGTATCTTTTGCAATTCTTCTTTTCGAGTTTGAAATTCTATTACCTGGTTAAAAATTTAACTATTTTGTAGAAAATTTGACAATTTTGTTAAAAAGCCATTTTTTTGTTCAAAATTCAACTGTTTTGTAGAAAATTCGTAATTTTAGATTTAATATTCATCTATGTTGGGAGTTGATGTATCCGTTTGATTGAAAATAGAATTCTCTGCAAGAAATTAATATTTTCTAGTTATAAATTGAACATTTTCTAGATATAAACTGAAAATTTTCAAGGCAAATTGTTCTTTTTGGGTTAGATATTCAACTACTTTGATAAAACTTAAACTGAATTTTAAAAATATATCAAAGTGAAAAAAATTGTCCGAAAATCTTCCAGTCTTTTTCGATAATTTTGGAAATCTTTTGAAATGGTTTAAAATATTTTTAAATGTTCTGTTACAATAATTTGAGTAACAGAATTAAAGATCATAAATCTTAAGACATGCATAATCTGTTACTGTAAATTTTCAAAATAAACGCTCCCGAATTTGGAAGGTTTGAAATTCAAATTTTAACAATTTTGAAGAGTTCAAATTGAAAGCTTTTGAATTTTAAAGATACATAAATAAAAATTCCTAAACTTTTATGATTTTGGAAATTAAAATGTCAAGTTCTTAATCCTTAACCTTCCAAATTGAAGAAATTTTAAAAGCAAACCATGCAAATTAAAAAATACCTCAACTAAAAAGGCGGATAAATGAAAATGATCAAATTTAAGTAATTTTGAAGATCACAAGTAAAGTTTCAAATTCAATATCATCCAAATTTAAGAAATTTCGAAAGTAAATGATCAAAATTATAGAATCTTGACTTGTAATAATTAAAATTTGCGACAATTTTTTTTTAAATTGCCAAAATTAAAAACACTTTGATTCTAAAGAAGTATTAATAGACATTTTTTAATTAGGGCGATATTGAAGAATAAAAGTAAATTTTTCCATAGAAAATCTTCCGAATTAGATAAATTTCGAATGTTAATCATCAAAATTACAGAATTTCTAAATTTAAATCCTAACACTTGCATCATGTTTGATTGTAAATTTTCAAAATTAAAAGCTCTTTAAATTTACAGATTCACAATTCAAAGTTCTACAGCTTCGTAGAGTAACAATTTGGAACTTTTTAAATTTATGCGGCCAAGGTCTAGGTTCTACAATTATGAAGAGTTATAGTTGTACATTCTTGAATTTTCCAAATATAGGATTACAAATTATTCAATTTTCTTGATTTATTCTTCAAATGTATGTAATTTACAACTTTTTTTTGGAATAGTTCAACTTTCAAGACTCGAAATTAAAATCTATTCAATTTTATAGATTTGAAATTGTTAATTCTTCAATTGCAAACAAAAACAATATAAACGTTGATTTATTTTTTCGAAATTCTCATAATGTTCAACGTGTGCATCATATGTGTCCGTATTATGATTCAAACTAAAGAATTTCCATTAGAATGCCACAACTTCCAGCGAAAAAATATTTTATGAGATGCCAAACTGACTTTTACTGATAAACTGTCAAACTGAGTGTTAAAAAGAAAATCAAGAGATGCTTTTTTTCAATGTAGACACAAAGTTAATGAATAAATTTGGAGATTATTTTATATTTTAATTTAAAAATTGCTTGAGAATAGAAAAAATTGTTATTTTTCAATTTGTTTCGCTTTTTTTCGTTTTCCTACTTAATTGTTTGAATGGATTTTATGTTATTAATAAAGAACAGTTTGACAATTTTGAAACATATGGTGGCGTGGGTATGCTCTATAAATATAAACTCTTTTTAAAAAGGGATCATTTCATATTTGGATGGAAAGATTCAAGTTTAATTACGGACTCAGGCCGCTTATTTAAGCAGCATAATATATTCATCGTATTCGACACGAATAAAGACAAGTGGACTACTCTTCCACGTGATTTATGTCGCAAATTGGGTGCAGGCCGTCATTGGGAATTCGTTGTTGCGCGCGATGAAGTTGCTGCTACACACGTAACAACATCGAGAGATCCAATATATAAACAAGCACAGATTATAGCATACGCAAAGGCAAGCGATCGAGCAGATATTGTAGAAATAGAGCAAATACAGCTTTACTCCGTGGTTCAAAGAACCATTAAAAAGTCCGCCACAAAAGTAAAGGAAGAATACAGTCAAGCATATAATGATGCATTTGCGCGTTATTTATTGCAGCATGGAAAACCTAATTTGAACGGGTATAAATTGAAGCATGTTTAAACACATTAACGCTCAGTTCACTTTATAGAGGGCGCCTCAACAAACAGAAATAATTAATAAAATCTAGAAAAAGAAAAAATATTTAAGCTTAGTGTGTAATAGTAGGAACTTTAAAAAACACGAATTCTTAGTTGATCCACATTGCAAAAGATTCTCTAGATATACCATCTCATCACTTTAAATTTCGTTGCAACGTCAAAAAAAATTTCTCTGTCTGAAGATGCAATGTTTGTATTGTACACATCACGGTGAAATCACTCGGTTCATGATGCAATAATATCAGTTATTTTCTCTATTGAGCAAAATCGTCTTGTTCACTGCAGTTGGTTGATTTTAGAGAGAGTTTTGGCTGCATGAACAGAAATTTAGTTCAGTTGACCATATTCGTTTCCTTCAATGAATCAAAGTTTTCGTTTGAATGGTTTTGTTGATGTTGGAAAAGATTGTATTGGTTGAAAAACATCTTTATTGGATCTGTGAAATAAGTGAAGAGAGATTTCACAAGAATCAATCAAAAGATTTCGTTCATTCAACCAAAAGATTTGGTCAGAAGCATCTTAAAGGCCACGGACGCATGCGCACTTGTTACGGTTACGTACTCCAATTCTAGATGACAGTCCACGTGCAAGAGTTCAAAGCGTCGCAAATTAAACACAAGTTTAAATGTAAACTTAAATGTGAATACTGTTAAAAATGTTTACAATTTTAATATACACTTGTATATTAAATCTAAAACCTTCGTATACGAAATCGCGATTAAGCGACTATGTTATTAAATTTCATATACCGCATATTGATCATCTATCATAAAAGACACATATTTTCACTTTACACAAATTAAAAACAATTTTGGCAGCAATTTTCAATGATAAATAATCAATCATAATATTTTCTTCTTGATAAATATAAGTTACACTGGCTTTTAAGAGAAAAGTTCAATTAAACAAATAATTGAGAAACCTAACGCCCAAGCAGCTGTACTCAATTTAAAATTCTAACATTCACAGCGAATTTTAGAAAGAATTCCACCTGTACGTTGCGCTTTAATTGTAAGTAGGAATTTAGTCGACGAATTGAAGGTTATTACTTTATTGTTTTAAATTTGACAAGATCTGAAGGCATCAAAGAACTTTTTGTTTTCACGCACTCAGTTTTAGAAATTGATGGTATCTTAAAATTAATTTACGGTATATGCAAATGACTTTACTCACATGTATATTAAATTTCGATCAGATTTTTTTAACAGTGAATGTAACTGTAGTATTCAGCGTTTAAAGGACGTGAGTTCAAGTCTTGTTGGATCCGTATACTTAAGTAGGATTAAGTCCGCTGTACAATACACAGGTTTTACTACGATTTTCCTTGTGCACTGCAAAAATATTGCAGGTGAATACTAGCACAGATATTTTGAAACTCGGTAGTTTTATGCAACCAAAAAGACGGAATTTCAACAAAATAGGTGACTCTGCAACCGATAAGGAATATTTTCATCCAAATAGTTGCATTTGTCACAAAAAAAAAAGAATAATATTCCACCAAAAGAGATGAATTTTCAAAAATCTTTCAAGCTGAATAACGCTACGTTTTGTTTTTGAATAAAAGATTTTGTTTTAAATTCAAAAATATTTCAGAAGTAATTTCAATTCCTTAAAAAAAAAATTTTTCCATTAAAGAATAGCTATGTTAAGATAATTAGAAAAAACATCGTGGATTGTCAATTTTTTTAGGATGAATTCGGAGTATATTTATTAAATATAGATGACAAATATGAAAAGGGCTACCACGTAGAATTCTAACGTGATGGCATGGAAAATGTCTATTTTTTTAAATAACAATTGCGGCTAAAGCTTGGCTACATAATCCTGTGGCCTAAACATGACCCTGAGGAGGCGCAGACCTGAAAGTAAGTGGGGTTGAAATGCTCCAAAGGATAGTGAGGGCTACGGCGTGGTTCCCAGGTAAGCTGGAAGACCCGTCTGTCGTCATTTGGCAGTTGGAGGGATTAAATCCTTCACTAAGGACAGCGTCATGGCGACTCGTCAGGCACGACCGGCTTCAGGAAGAAGACACAGCTGGAGGTACCATGCACGTCATAGTTGTGAAAATTCCTGAGTCCCAGGCGAGGGCTTTAGCGGTCCTCAACAGCAGGCCCTTCTACCACCTTGAACAAGGTCAACTTTGGAGTAACTGGCCAGTTACAGGTGTAGCCTGTCAGAACACAGGAGACCGGAAGCAGGCCTAAAATGACAGCACCTGGCTCAACCATTACCCAAATTAACTGGCATCACATAAAAGGTGCTTCTGCGGTTCTTCAGAGGGGTATGTCTGCGAGGCACACAGGTATCTCGCTAATCCAGGAACCTTGGTTATTTCGAGATACCATAAGGGGAATTAGGGGGCTGGTTTTTGGTACAGGGACCCCAGACGGTTAGAAGAAGGGCCTGCATACTGGCAAAGGGAGTCAACGTTCCACCGCTGCTAGAGCTATGTTCGAAAGAACTTATAGTGATAGCCACAGATCTTGAAGGAATAGGGAAGCTAGTCGTGGGATCGGCCTACTTTCCATGTGACAGCGATACCATCCCACCAGTGGAGTTACGTACACTGGTGGATTACTGCAAGGTGAGGGGTCTTCCTCTTTTGCTGGGGTATGATGCTAATTCCCACCATACTTTGTGGGGCAGTACGAACATCAACTCAAGAGATAATGAACTATTGCCATACCTAATCACTACTGATTTAGTTATTCTGAACACGGGGAGTACCCCGACATTTCGTAACTCGGTCAGGGACGAAGTAATCGACATCACTCTCTGTACCCCTAGTTTTAGAGACCATGTCAAAAAGTGGAGTGTCTCGTTCGAACCCACTCTCTCAGATCACGCACATATATAGAGTTCGAGTTGGAATCCTTCGTACCCGCGGGCCCTAAGTGGGCCAAAAATCCAAGAAGAACTGACTGAAACTTGTTTTCCAAGGAACAAAGCACTGCACTCTCGGAGGTGCCCAGGTCAATTAGAGACATGAACACCCTGGAGATGGGAGCCAAGATTTTCAGGAAGGTCCTCAAATCTACTTATGGTAGTAATTATCGATCCACGAGAGTCCGAAAAGATGGGGAGATACAATGTTGGAACGGGAAACTCGAAGAGCTTCGCAGGGAAACCAGAGAGAGGCTTAGTCGTTCCAGTACTGGTAAAATGAATGAACTGTGGACCTTATTCACGACGATAAGGGATTAATACAGGGATGCAATACGTAAGGCGAAGAAAGAAAGCTGGCCTAACATTTGCACAGACATCGAGAAAGGAGCAGAGGCAGCTAGACTGGACAAGCAGCTTTCTCGAAACCCGGATGCTATTATCGGCTCCGTCGAGGACACCTTGGCTCACCTGATCAAGGCACATTTTTCGGACTTCATGAGATCTGCAGAGAAGGGGGCAAAAACTCAGAGGCAACCAAAACCACTTGTGGCGCATCTGGGTCCGAAACGGCTGCTAGTTAACAAAATTGTTCCCTCAAGGTTCAGGTGGGCTTGACGTCTTTTAGTCCTTACAAGTAGTCAAAGCAGGCAGGATCGGTTATACTTTATCCAAGGATTTCTGTCCCATCAGCCTCACATATTTCCTACTAAAAACAGTCGAAAGACTTGTGGATAGATATATCCGCGACAATGTCTTATCAAGTAGGACACTTTACAAGAAGTAACACGCCTATAGGGCCGATCACTCAGCCGATCACTCGACTCGAAATTTCTAAATATATTTTAAACATACTCGAATTTTTTCCAAATTAATAATTCACTAAACATTTTTTCATTTTTTAATGAAAATCACTTTTTTTGGGTTAAAAATTAATTATTTTTGACCGAAAATTCAACTATTCCGAATTGCTTTTTTCAATTCTTCGGCGAGAAAATGCTGATTCTCTGTGACCCATTGCTCCCTTTCCTTTATTCTCCTCTTAGCGTCAGATAACACCCGTATTCTGTCAAAAATATGCTGATTGATTTTTAGCAGCTTTGACTTGTTCAGTGTGTGATTGAAGATCAGGTCAGTTAAGTGGTCAGTTCAAGGGCGAACTTTCGAACTCTTTCCATGAATGGTCTACTAGATCTTATGTGATTAACCACACGCTGAACATAGGACGCATTCTGTCTTGCTCATCCAATCTTTTTGTTCAGTTGATGCAAACGCCTTTTGCTCTTTTAATTCATCGCCGGCTTTAGCCTTCGATTTTCCAGGCAAAGCTCTTGCAGCAACATGAACTGAACAATTGATGCTCCAGAGATCGGACTCTTCCGAGATCTTCTCAGGAGGTGCGGCTTGTTCATAGTACAGTGGCTGGAAAAGCCCTTCGCGTACATATCCCTTTTTAAAAGGTAAACGACTTGATTTCGCAAAAAATGATCCGAAAAGTGCTAAAGCTCTGAGTGTTTCTGGCACCACAGAGTATGTAAATGTGCCTTGTAGTCTCCCTTAATGGGGATAATGAAGCTCATTTCATTCCTTGATCTATTCCTAAAATTTCTATGCGATGCGTTCTTATTTAACAGTGATCATCAGATTTTAATTCATTCTTAGTAATTCAATTTTCATATAATGAGTTTCCATTTTGAGGAAAAGATTAAAAAAGTGAATAGAAAATTGTTTGGAAACTAATCTTAATTCCCAAAATCGAAATCTTTTTTTTTTACTAGCTCTAGATTCGATCGCGACTGTTTACACTTTGTATTGACAGTTTTATGGTGCTTTTTTGATGAAAAATGTGCTTCCTCATCATGCTTTTTTAGCAAATATATTTGCTTCTTCATAGAAATGTCATCAACTTATCTTGCAATCATCTTTAGGTTAACGTGTTCACATTAAAGTATGACATCCACACACAGATGCATCCAAATAATCGTTCAGAACAATGTATTGGACATTTTTCAATTAAAAGATGTTTAATTAAACTAAATAAAAAAATTTCAAAATTATTACCAATACCAAACTGCTGCTGTATTGGTGGCTGCTGCTGTATCGGTGGCTGCTGCTGAATCGGTGGCTGCTGCTAAATCGGTGGCTGCTGCTGAATCAGTTGCTGCTGGTTTCCGCGATTGCGATTTCCCCGCAAAGGAGGGTGTGGTGCGGCACCTTTGGAATTCTTTGCATTTTTCTTCGGACCAGCTGAGAAAAAGAAAGAAAATGAGACAAAGCTGGTACCTTTTATTTTAGTCTGCTTTTCTTCGAGAATGGATGATTTTGAATTGCCGGACATTTTCCGATTTTTTCCCAGTTAATTTTTACATTTGCCCTGTCAATTTCAAAGAGTTTAAGAGATTTTAATGATTTACAACGATTTGTAAAAATTTCAAGAGATTTCCAAACATTTCAAAAGATTCTAAAGATTTTTGATTTGGAACACGGAATTTTGCAAAAGAATTATAATTCTGAATATCAACTGGAATTTTGTTTAAATTCCCTTTCAAATCAGAATTAAAATTATTTTCTCAAGGTATATATATATACTTACCCGATTCCTACCTTACTGACATTTTTTTCACAACAGCTTACGTCCTTACGAATTGAAATGTCGAGTTGAAAATTTGAGAAATTAATTGGAAGGCACTAAGGAACGTTTGTATGGTCCTAAATTTCGCGAAATCCAAACAAAACTTTCCAAAATTAAATTTTTTTCAGTTTCAGAAATTTGTTATAGGCCACAGGCCATAGTTGAGAACCACGTAACATCAACACTCATCGGTGCGGCCCTCCACTTTGATTTTCTTTCGAAAATCAAAGTGAAAGGCCTGCAAGACTAAGCGTCGATTTTACAGGGTTTTTTGAAACGACGAGTTTGCTTGCCATCGGTGATTCAACGCCTTTGTTCCGTAAGCACGTGCTTGATCACGTTCTCGTGTTGTGCTACGCTCCGTTAACCGGCCGGAGTCCATCGCAAAGTCACGTACGTCGAGCTCTCTCTCGTTTTCTCCCTGCGCTTCCTCCTTTCACTTAAATTACCCTCCGTCTCCTTCCTTCCTATTGACCTCTCGCTCGGACGTACTAACACTCAAGGCAAAGGATCTCAACCGGCGGGCGCGTGGTCAAGTAAAAGTTATAGAAAAATGAATGATCAAATTAATATTAAAATTTTTAATTAAAGCCAGAGTGTAGATAGGGACGAACAGGAACAAGGGTTGATGTAGATACCTTAATCGAAGTTTATTTATTAACTAGAAACCCTATTGTAGCTTCTTAATTGATAATAACCCTATGAAATACACCCCCCCCCCTGACAAGGAACTATGGAACTATGCCAGGCCTCGAATGCTTAACAGAAACAATTGTCGAGAATATGAAGTTCCAGTATATGCGGCACTTGTCATTTTTGACAGTTGACTGTATTTCTCTAGGAGCGTTTAGCGGAGAAGTATTTGGGCTAATGCCGTAAGAGTGACAGAGATGGTAATAAAGCACTCTTAGTGCTGCATTGTGCCTTTGGATGTAGGTCGTTCCCGCATGAGTTGGACAACTAGATAGTATGTGTCCTAGGTGCTCTGGGTGTGCATGGGGTATGCTAGAGTGGAAATGACACCGTCTTGACATGCCAAAATGAAGCGAGCACCTTGACGGCGTGAGATGTAAAGTCGTGGAACAGGAGACTTAAGGTGCATGCTTTTGTTCATGTGCATAACCTTTCGGGACCCGATGTCGAGGGATGTGACCTCGTCATTCGTTCATGGAACTACTCGAAATGAATAGCGTACTACGGGGAGGGCAAGCATGTTCGTTGCAGATACTCTGTTCCTCGCTTACAGTTCGGAAGACCATATATGTCAGATGAGACGTTTGTATCTGCATCGGAGAGTATCCTTTATAGATGTCACGTCCCGAATGCGGCTCTGTGGCACGCCCAGGTATGTATAGATCTCTCCAGCGCAAAGGTGTCGTATAGCGCTTCTGTCAACGAGCTTAGGATCTTCGGGGATGCCATTAAGTTTTTCTTTCTTCAAATTAACCTTGGCGCATTTCTATAACCCGAACTCCATTCCAATCCCTTGAGTGTACTCTTTGACAATTTTTAGAGCTAGATGTAGTTCCTCTTGATTTCTAGCATAGATTTGAAGATCATCCATGAAAAATATATGAGTGACCTTATGCTTTCGGTTTCCAGGTTTGCCGCAGAGGTACCCTTCGGAATGAAGTAGTGCGATAGAAATCGCGGATACGATGCTGCGTCTTTAAAGACGCATCTTTTCTTTGAGCCGCGTTGTTCATACATATCTCGCCACACAGGTCCAATTGTCCGAAAAATCCTATCATTTAGGATAGCTGTGAAGATCTTGTACTGTGTGTTCAGACAAGTTATTGGCCTGTAAATCTTAGGGTCGGCTAAGTTGCCCGTCTTCGGCCCTTCCACCAACCACTCCGGAATAGGCTCTTCCGACTTTAGATATGAGGTGAAAATTCGGGCCAGATGCTGGTGAGTTGAAGGAAACTTCTTCCACCAGAAGGTCTTGATACCATTCGGTCCCGGAGCGAAATAGTTCTTAATACGTTTTTTACGTCCTCGGTAGTGATAGGCGGATGTTTGACAGTGACTGGAGGGTCTTGGAAGAGTCGAGATGGGTCAGAAAAAAATTGTTGATTTTCTCTGAGCCTGCGTGGAAAAACGGGAACGGGGCTTAAAGACTTCAAGGTCACGGAAAGCGAAGGCGGAGATGAAGTCACAGTGGGAAGAGCGGAATTCGCTATTTCCTGGGATGTGAGGAGCCGTTGCTTCTTGTATTTCATCCGTCTGCGATTTAGATGCTTTTGGGGTTTTACGGGACGCTTGTAGTGTTTCTGGCAGACGACTTGAGGAGGTACACCTGAGCGCATCGATTGATTAAACGAATACATGTTAGGCTAAACTCAATCCGACATTCGAACGAAGAAAACACGAAAGAATCGTTCGAAAGTCACAACCTCCGGTTAATAACTCTCTAATCAAACCCTTTCTTAGTTCGTTCGGTCGACAGTCCGACAACTGGCAACCGCCGATCCCAAAGGAACCAACGAGGAAGAAATCGCGATCGCGCAACCCACTACCGAGGAACGAGATGCGACTCGTGCGCGAGATTTTCCGATAAAGTCACACTAATGATGGAAATTCGGCGAACGCTTCTTCGCTAATGGAAAACCTCCGACATCATCGAAGCTGGAAGATTTGGGATCGTGGATGACACTTGAAGAATTTGACAGGACGTTGAATCTGGAACTGGGAATTTGATGATTCGCAAGAAGAAAGAGAAAAAAAGCTGGTGGGAATGAAAAGAGCCCGAATTTAAGAACAGAAAAATGAATTTAATTATAAAATTTTATTGTACAACTCGCATTGAATTATTCGTCGGTATGAATCGCTCTATGGTACGATTCGCTTCTTGCTCGAAAAGCTACTAACTACTGGAGATAATTCTGACGATTTTTGGCGATTCGCGACCGCCGAGCGACTTCTCGCGCATTCCAGTCTACGCTGAATATCAAACATTTGAAAATCCTATTTCTAAAAAAACTCATTGTAGAATACCAATTCCCAAAACTTCAAAGGAGGCGCCACTCTACTGTTATTCCTGACTAACAACCGAAAAGTCAAAATCATCCAGTATTTAGAATAAAATAAAGTCAAAATAAATGCGCTGCAAACGTGGGCTTGAGACTTCAATTCTCCAATTTCCGAGGATAAGTTGGCCAACTTATTTTCGGAAAAACGGAAAGCTTGAATCCCAAAGCTTGCTCGAGGATTAAACACGATGGTCGTTCAAAATGGGAAATATATCAATATCAAGTAGAGCTAGGAGGGCAATACATAATTCTATATTTATACCGACTGTGCTGTACGTTAGCCAGACCTGGACCTATCAAGAAATGGATAAGCGTAAAATTAGCGCGATTAATATGAAATTCCTATGTAAAATATGCGGCCAAACACTGATGGACACAGTGAGTGATCAAATAATCCTCAGTGAATGTGGCGTAGAGGAGACGCTACTTGGCATAAGCGAAAGAACTTCGTTGAGATGGTTTGGGCATATTGAAAAAATGAAAGATGAACGACTAACGAAACAAATGCATCAAGGTAAAGTAGATGGTAGTGTTCCCAGAGGCAGACCGCGGAAAGATTGTCTGGAATGTGTAAATGAGACCCCATTTCGAAGAGACGTAAGAAGCTATAAAAACACAAGACCTTGTATGAAAAAATGCATGGACGTGAAAGAATCTAGACAGGCATGCCAGTACAGAAGAGTGTAGCGACAAATAGTTTATAAAAATAGTGTCAGTGGAGTAAATGACGCCTGAAACAAAAGACCTTGGATACTAATGGGCCCGATTTGAAAGCCCTTTACCTGATAACTGAGCAAGTCAGAGCAATAGAAAGACTCCGCAGAGCCGTAAGGAAAAACGAGACAACTACCGTTAGAAAGAGAAACTCTTACGCAGAATGCCTCAAGAGTAAGATAGCGCAACGATAATTGTCTCGTTTTTCCTCTTGACTCTGCGGAGTCTTCCTTTTGCTCTGAGGTGCTCAACTGTGTAAGGCTCTTCAATCGGGGTGATCGCTAGGGAGATTGATCAGCAACCTGGATCGGAACAGTGTTGTGGAACGAACGTGTTATTCAATCACTATAGATTCAATTCCTAAATTTCTTTGAATCTTATAAATAAACTGATTGATAAATCTGAAATTTTCTGCACTTTCAGTGTTTGAATGTACTATTTAATACTGATTTCGTCCTTGAATTGTGTATAAGTAATAATGAATTATGACCGAGAACGAAACAAGAACAATTGTCATTAATAATTATTATAAACAAATGTTCTATTTTCTACGGTATTATTTCATTTATCCGCAAGGATAATAGCTCACGACAAATGTTACTATTTAACCACAATTGATATTGTTTTAAATAGTTTTTGTACAAAAATTAATTTATTTCGCATTTGAAACATCGACCATTTTTATTTTTATTAGACTCACTTGTTTTCGTCCCTGAAGAATTATATTAGTACAGAATATATTGATATCAAACAACAATTATTATTGTAGAAAGAAAATTCACTCATATCTTATATTGTATTTTTAAAAAGGACATATTCCTTGTGTTTCTAATGTTGCGTGTCGTTTTCTTTGTGGTCGCGATACAACGACAAAAAAGAAATAACAAGCCTTTCAATCATAATAATGAGTAATTATTCAAAAAATCGATAGCGTTATCACATGATTTCATCATAGAAATATGTGCAATAATTGAAATCATGGAAGAGACAAGGTTGAACCAATAAAGATATGTTTGTTCTGGAATCTTTCCTCATGCTGAGAGCATAGCGTGTTGATATCATTTTTCAAATGACGCACGTTATATGACATACAGATATTCAACGGAATAAAACAGATCATATACATGAAAGATTATTCTTAAATAAATGTTTAGTTTTCGAGTCTCCAATTCACCAGGTCGAGTAAGAAAGTGTCGAAAGGCAATTAAAGTAGCACGTATAGAGTTTTTTTTGTCCGGTGTGCAGGAAATATCTTGTAAAAAAGTTATTTTCTCTGTAAATCAGCATAATCCACTACCATCTGCTCTAATAAAAAATGATGATCACCGCCAGTACTCTATTCCTCACTTGTGCCGTTTTCCTTAATTCTATTGGTAATTATGTAATGAGATAATATCATATTTATTATTTAGGTACACTGAAAAGCCAACGCAATTATTTTTTTGTAACAGTTGATATTTCAACTAGAAGCGATTTTAATTTCAGATCCAAAACAGTTTTGTTCAACCAAGAACGATGAATTTTCAAGACAATAATTGAATCCTAACCCGAAACAGATTATTTTTCAACCCAAGAGTAGAATTTTCATTCCAAAAAATATTAAATTTTCACCTAAAGAGAGACATTCTTTAAAATTGTTTAAGCTACTCAAATTATTCTTTACATATTTTTGGATTTTATAAAATAAAAAAAATTGACTCGAATCTAAAATTCAATATATATATATTGATTTGGATTTTTTATAAAAATGGACATAGAGATAACTACAGAAGTTTAATCAAAGAACAAGTTTGTACAACATTTTTATCTTTATTGAAACAATAAGGTCATTGTGAAACATGCGAACAGGCTACGTCACCTCCACACAGATAAGGGATTTACAATTAATTTTTCTTCAAAGCGATGAAATTGAGAAATGTACACACCTATTCTATTCGACGATGCTGTATTCACGCCTCGTGTCTTAACTCGATAAGAATATCAGTACAATTTTCAAAGAATTTTATTCAGAAGTAGCTGCTTTTATTGCTTAATGTATTTATCACATATGTATTCGACACGTTTTTATTCAATATTATTGAAGGCATTTTATTTCAATCTAATTATTTCGATAAAATTTTAATTTTGAAAATTATTAATTTATTATCTCTTAACTTATTCCTTAATTAAATAGTTCACATAAAAACGTTACAGATAGTAAATAATCTTTCAGGAGATAAAATACGATAGTGACGAACAACCTGGTGAGATCAAAATCGAATTTTTTTTTGAATAGCTCCGTTTCGATTATTTAAAAAAAAGCTTATGGATACTCCAGCTTTCTGGGATGAATTTGACAAGTCACCTGTAGGAAGCTCCACGCTATGTTTTCAACCCCAAGATAATATTCAAATAATAATGAACCCCCCTCTGCCTAACTCTTTCAACGAAAAGAATTTCGAAGCGTTCCCGTTTGTAACAGCTGATGAATTTTCGAATTGAAAATAATCACGTCAGTTAACTAACTAAAAATTTGTTTGATATTCCCATCCCCACACTAATAATAAACTACTTACAGAAGAAAAATTTCTGGCTTATTTAACTAACCCGATTTTATCTGCATCTAACTAGAACAGCAAGATAATTGCCTAATTGAAAATAATCATAACAGTTATGTTTACAAGACTTCAGTACATATTCTTAACCCCAAAGTAAGATTTAACACTTCCAAGAACGCACCCTCAGCACGTTTTGCGAACTCAATCTTTGGTAAAAATGCCTAAAGTGGTTGTTGGTAGGTTGAAAAGTAGGGAGCTACACTGCGGTATATTTGAGGGTCTCTAGAAGAAACCCTATTTGATATTTTGAGCCATCAACCCTTTTTCGAGGTAATTTTTGAAGAGAGTGTACACAAAATTGCGACTTAGGTAAGAAGTAACTGATTCGTGGAAAAACATTGACATAAACTGAACTTGTTACGAACATAAGTTGTTACAAGCATAGTTGCAATAGTGAATTAAAAAGTGGTGTTTCGAGTTTCAATCGTTTGCAAAACTACAAATCTTGCCGACGTTTCGTAAACATTGCAGTTCACTTCTTCAAGGCTAACCTGAAACTGAAGGTCAGGACAAGTTCTAAACAACCCTAAAGATAAAGAAAAAGCTTTCAGTGAACCAGGAGTATAGAAAATCCCTTATTTTTGTGGCAAAGACTATAATGGAGAAACCGGGAGAGCGGTCAGTCAACGTGTAAAGGAATTAGCTGAGCATCATATCCAAACAGGAAATAGCATTTTATTTGGCAAAATAATTGTCAACGAAAAAACAATATTTTTACAAGAGAAAATGGAGGAGCAGTCGGAATCATAGAACACCCTAATAACATCAATAGGGACAATGGATATAATATCAATCCGAATTGTCTTTCCGTCTTCCCGTGTTTGAAAAATAAAAACACTTGTTTGGCCAATCAAGTTCGATCAGTCCCCATGGTGGGGCACTCTGGCCAATCACACGATTGGAACCCAAAACACCTCCTTTTAATTTATTATAATGAACCATTTTGAAAGCATTACATCTATTGTAGTTGCAATAGGTTGCTGTCCAGACTACTGAGACATACGAGCTTCAATTATTGCGTTTTAAGCTTGGGCACTCAGTGTTAAAGCGTAATCCAGGAAGATCCATAGGTGGCGCACCTTGGTAACCCTCAGTATTTCTTTAATGCTATATTGTATTGAAAAGTTTCGATAGATTTGCTTCTCCAGAAAGTTATGACCTAGCACTTCGTCACGTTAAATTGCATACCATTTTGAGTGCACCAAGCCTGCAGTCGATCGAGATCAGATTGCAGACTGATGCAATTCGACTGGGAGCGTATAGTTGTATGTATTCTGAATTACTCAGCAAAGTATAGCAAGAAGCAGAATGTTCGGCTCAAATAGTATACTGTGTATCAAGGGCGTAAAGAAGGCTATTTTGACGAGTGTGAAATTGCCGCACGAGCGAAGCGAGGTCGGCAGTCGCACGTGGCAAAACAGCCGTATGCCCTTGATACACACCATACTTTTTGTCCTACCCTTCTTGAAAACAAGCATGTTAAGCAGATAGAGGATGTTTGGTGTACTTGACAATTTTAGATTATAAGTGAAAGAAAGAAACAGCGTAATTTGCAGAAGGAAGACTGTGGGGTCCAGCGATACAATTTTTTTAAAGATAAAGATAATTATGTGTAGCGGGCGTAAAGTTTTATGTATCGGACGTACAGTGTTATGTAGCGGGCGTAAAGTTTCATGTTGGCCCGGCGGCGGAGTGCGCATGTGCGAACGTCATTGGGCTGGAAGCGGCCACATTACGCCTGCCTCACGTGCATGCAATGGCGCGTTTTCAAGGGGGGTCGGACAAAAAGTTTGTTGTTACATTGCCAAATAAGAAATTGCAATCAATAATAGAGAAAACGAACAAAGCGCTACATTATTAGTGAACATAAAATTGTAACAGACATATGTGTCGTTTTCGGAACGGACTACATTAACAGCAATGCTTAAACTTTTTTCTATAGGATCAGGGAAGGGTCGTAGTTGTCAATAGGCAAGAGGGGATCCACTGCTATTTCTACTCTCTCAATTAAGTTTTGTAACGTATCGTTTTTTATATCGCTGTTATGGCGCAACCGTGTCTCTGGTAGAACGATAATACTGTGATATTATATATTTTTTGTTGCCGATTCATCTTTCTTGGTGGAAAACCAATTTTCTCGGCAAAAATTCATCTTTTTAATTAAAAGTTCAATTAATTACTTTATAGTTGAACTCCTCTTTTTGATATAAATTTGTATGGTTGTAGATTCATCATTTTACTTGAAAATCTATTTCGGACATAGATCTTAACTATTTCATTTGTGATTCATAGTTTACCTTCTTTAGTTAAAAATTCAACTTATGTTTCAAATTCATGTGTCTTTTATAATTTTCCTTTTCGAGTTGGAAATTCTATTACCTGGTTAAAAATTCACTTATTTTGTAGAAAATTTGACAATTTTGTTAAAAAGCTATTTTTTTGTTCAAAATTCAACTGTTTTGTAGAAAATTCGTCTTTTTAGATTTAAAATTCATCTATTTCCGGAGTTGATGTATCCGTTTGATTGAAAATGGAATTCTCTGCGAAAAATTAATATTTTCTAGTTATAAATTGAACATTCTCTAGTTATAAATTGAAATTTTTCATAGATAATTGTTCTTTTTGGGTTAAATATACAACTACTTAGATGAAACTTAAACTGATTCGTTAGAAATGTATTTTTCCATTTTATCTTCTAGTCCATACAAAAAATCTGAATATTTCTCTCAATTGTTCAAGATGATCCAAAAAGATAATTGTCAACCAAAAAGTTGCATTTTAGACCAAAAAAGAATAAATAATATGTAACTGTAAATTTTTAAAATAAACGTTCCCGAAATTGGGAAGGTTTGTAATTCAAATTTCAACAATTTTGAAGAGTTCAAGTTGAAAGCTTTTGATTCATAAATAAATAATTGAAATTTGATACATAAATAAAAATTCTTAAACTTTGATGATTTTGGAAATTAAAAGTCAAGTTCTTAATCCTTAACCTTCCAAATTGAAGAAATTTTAAAGGCAAATCGTCCAAATTAGAAAATATCTTAATTTGAAAGGCGGATAAATGAAAATGATCAAATTTAAGTAATTTTGAAAATCGCAAGTAAAGTTTAAATTCAATATCATCCAAATATAAGAAATTTCGAAAGTATATTTTCAAAATTATAGAATCTTGACTTGTAATAATTAAAATTTGTCACAATTTATTTTTATTGCCAAAATTAAAAACACTTTCATTCTAAAGAAGTAATAATACACACTTTTTAATCAGGGTGACATTGAAGAATAAAAGTACATTTTTCCATACGAAATCTTCCGAATTAGATAAATTTCGAATTTAAATCATGAAAATTACAGAATTTCTAAATTTAAATCGTAAAACTCGCATCATGTTTAAATGTAAATTTTCAAAATTAAAAGCTCTTTAATTTTGCAGATTCACAATTCAAAGTTCTACAACTTTGTAGAGTAACAATTTGAAACTTTTCCATTTTGACAACTTGTAATGTAAGATTTTAAAATGTTAAAGATGTATAAACTACTCGGTGGGTTTCCTATCACCACTACGTAGCGCTTCCTCAGGTT